>VZUI01044455.1:0-40247 GCA_013401135.1 Cettia cetti | reverse complement strand
GAATAGAATAGAATAGAATAGAATAGAATAGAATAGAATAGAATAGAATAGAATAGAATAGAATAGAATAGAATAGAGGCTTTGTTATTACAAGTGTAGTCTGGTAATACTCATAAATTAAGTGATGTTTTCACATCAAGGCAGGGTCATTACAACTCCAGCCCTACATTTAGATATGCTTCAACTGTAATTTATGTGTCAGAAGGCTTACTGGTGGTATTTTTGTTAGTTTCTCCTCTGTGTGTTTATTGCATTTCTTTGTGTTTCAAGTTTTTTTGGATAGTCTTTGTTTCATTCCAAGAAATATACTTTTTTTTTTTTTTTTTTTTTTTTTTTTTTTTTTTTTAAGTACAGATGAACCAGAGTGTTTAAGGTGGACAAGGTGGCAATGTAAGGGCAGGGATTAGTGAGGAAAGTGATGAATAATCCAGTCCTTCAATCTTGACTGCTTTGTTTTCCCAGTGGATTGTACTACCCTCATCATGATTGTGCTGTGTCTTTTGCTGATGTCCTTCAATGTCAGTTTTTAAGTTAAAATGATAAGAGACAGCCAGACCTATTGTGGTGCCTTTTATGTGATACATGCTGACAGACTGACAGGAGAAGCAGCTTCAAGAAGAGTGCAAAACCCAGAGTTGTTCTACATGCAGGTCTGTTCCTGAAGTCTTAGCCAAGCATTGATTTAGCCAGAGAGCTCGTCTGGGCTATGTAAATCAGGGAAAAAAATTCACTATGAGGTTGTTGCATATTATTGAGACATCTTTTCATGAAACCATATTCTAAATAATGATAAAAAAGTCATGATCCTATATGTCCCTAAAATCTCCTGAAGGTGTATGGTGTATGTTTTGTATCTTTCAGTGCATTTAATCCCAGTAAATCCTGTCAGGGAAGATGGGTTGAATCCTAAGAGCCGGAAGAGGATAATGCCTGATTTGCTGACGGAGCCTCCTGCCATAGACCCTGTGTATGAAGCTCATGTTTACTGCAATATTCCCAGCATTGCTGAGCGCAGCATGGAAGGTAGGAGGCATGGAAGGCTGGGCAGGGCACACCTCAGCTTGGTTGCTTGTTTCTTTGTGCAGTTATTAGAGATGATAACTCTGTGCATTGGCAGTTCATTTGTTGCTTGGAGAAGGTGGAGCAGATGCCAGCTGGTCAGTGAATTACATTGAGTCATTCAAAACATGCTGCTGCTCTTTCCTTCCCTTTGTATCCTTTTTGTTGTCTTAATTTTTGGAAATTGTTCTGGGTCCTGCCAGTAGTCAGCTTATAGGTCTAATACTGAAAGGGTTGGGAGAGGTACAGATATTTAATATTTGAATTGTAATTCTTGTTACATGTCAGCTCCATTTCAAACAGTTGACTTGGCATTCTGGAAGAAAAACTCCACAGAAGTAATTAATTTTGGAATTCCAAGCCATTAGACATGGTCAGCTAGAAGGCATATTTGCATTCTTTACTCCACAGCAGCTGCAGCAAGTTTGAATGAAGTCCTTCATTAGCATATCCAAATAATGGTTATCAAGTAAGTCACAAACTAGTATGTCAAAAAGATCCAGATTACACATGCTGCAAAATCCATCGTTATGATGGGGACCAGAAGAGAGGCATTATAAAAGTGAAATAGCTTTATTGTGTTGACAGAGTTCAGTGCTTAAGTAATGTTTTGTGTAGTTGGTGGACTTCAGATGTACTGTGGGGAGTGCTAAGAACCTCATCTTGTATAACTTGTCTTGCAATCTGAAGTGGAATCTCCCTTGGGTTTGTAAGTTGCAATTTCCTAGGGGTGTTTTTTTTTTTCATTGCAATACCAAAGCTATCGAGCTAACGACACCTGCTTTTTTTTTTTTTTTTTTTGTAATTAGAGAAAGTGCATGCAGGTAACATTTTTTCTTTCTCTGTTTTGTTTTGTTTTGTTTTCCCTTTCTTCACTTTAGGTCATGCCCCTCATTATTTTAAGCTGGTGTCAGTTCAAGTGCTGATTCGACACGGCGATAGGTATCCTCTGTATGCCATTCCCAAGACAAAGAGACCTGACATCGACTGTATGTTGGTGCCCAGCAGGTAAAATTCTTGGAGTTTGTTTTTACTACACTCTTTTTTCCCTTGAGAATCATTCTTTTTCCTCTTCAGGAAACAATTTGTGCAGCCTGAAGTACATTGTGACTTCTGACCATTGTGTATTGCCATGGTTTAAAAAGCCAACCCCTGCATCACTGGTACACAGTATTTTCTGTGAAACAAGAACTATTACATGTTACCAATTCACACTAGAGTAAGTTCTTCATATTTCTTTAAAAAGCAAAAGCTATTTAGTTGGACATTTAGGTTGCCATTCCTCTTAGATAAGTTTCTACATTTTGAAAATGTAAGTGCATTGTTTGAGATGATCTCTTCAGCTCAGCACGCTTCCCTTCATCTGAATACAAAAAGCTCTCAGGCAGTTCAGCACTACCATAAGAAAATTGATATTTGTATTTTATATTACTTTTTTTCTTTTACTCTTCAGAAATATAGGCTATCAGAGTTTTCCCTTAATGAATTGTGTCCAAATTCAGGACAAAATGAGAGTTGTACATTTAACTATTAAAATACAAGTTAACAGGAAGTGCTAGTGTTTGCTATTACCCCTTTCCTGTAGTTGCCTCTCTGTTTAGATCTGTGGTTAGTTATTGTCTAACTGCCACTAAAACATCATTTTCCTTTCTGTTTCAGTATAGTGCTTTTGTCTAACATCAAGTTTTTGTAGGTTGCTGAAAACTGTTTTCACACCTGAATCACTTTGAGCTTCAGATATGATCTGAATTGCTTCTTTGTGGCAGAACCTTCCTTTTTTGTTTAGATTCTAGTCACTGACACAGAATTATGGTGTACAGCTGTAGAAAAAACTAGTGCTGATGTAACTTCCCAACCTTTGCCATGGCTGGTTTGATTACCTGTAAGTACTTTCAAGTAGGATGACAATGATGATTTTTCAACAGGGGACTTACCAGTGAACCTACTGAATACTTAAAATTAGAAGAAAAATGAGTGATTCCTGAAAGGAGATGAGCATTCCTGAGACTGCAGAGAGGAGACCAAACTTCAGTTATCTCTGCCATAGAGTGAAGTGGGAGATACTTTAATAAAAAATTAATTTTTCTAAGAAGATGGAAAATGAATAGTTTGCCAATAGCTATGATAACATTTTTTATGACCTGCCTATAAGGGATGAGATTATTTTCAGCATGAAATACTAGTAGAGAAATATGATCCAGATTTCTGTTGGAGTTCCTAAAGACTTTGATCTTCTGCTCTTTCTTAGTATCTGTCATGCTAGAATGTATGTGAGAAAGCTTTATTGAAAAGATGTTAACTGCAAGTGACAGTGTTAGATGAGTAGCTGTGTTTCTCAATATTAGTGTGCCACATGAGAAGTTTCCATAAAAGGCAAGGAAATAGTGTGGCTTTGACACAGAATGGCCAAGGGGAGCAGTTGAGAGGGCACAGTCAGGCTCTGAAGAGGCCAGAGGGGGGATTCCTGTGGCTCTCACAGATTTATGAAGCATTAGAGCATCACTGTGTAAATGACACATCCCTCACCAATCAGAGCCACTGAAAGACCTTGTCTCCTCAAGAACAAAATTTATGCAAAAGAGCATCTCCTCTTCTAATTCAGGGCAGCAGAAAGATTAAAGGAGTTGGCTCTGCACCATTCTGTCCAGATGTGTTAAAGCTGACCCTAGCTGAATAAAACTAGAATTAATTCATTGTTTTGAATGGAAGATTCATTACTTCAGCATCAGGAAGTTATTTGCTGTGTTTGGCTGCCAGGCTTATGTTCCT
The DNA here is from genome assembly GCA_013401135.1 of Cettia cetti. Taxonomy (NCBI): domain Eukaryota; kingdom Metazoa; phylum Chordata; class Aves; order Passeriformes; family Sylviidae; genus Cettia; species Cettia cetti. The sequence continues at coordinate 36,419 of VZUI01044455.1, read as the reverse complement.
TTGTGATGTAAATTTAGTGCTTGATTGTAAATGTGATTGTAAATATGGGGAGTGTGACAGGGTCTGTAATCACTGCCTGTGAACTGAGGGTTTCTTACTGCTGTACAGTTGAGTTGAGGTGCCTGATAGAAAGTCTGGCTTGTTTAAGCTCTCTAACATCAGATAAGCAGGCTGCTTATATGCAGGCTGCTCTTTATTTGACTTGGCATTCAGCTGATGGAATTCATTAATTAAGCAGATTATGCCACAGCCCCATGGACCTCTAATGGATATGCAAAATAGCCTTGAGGTCATGCTTGGGTTTTGTGAATTATGGATTGTGACATAAAAGTGTGGAATGAATATAAGCAAATGGATTAAATGCTTTGGAGATTTCTTCCATCTAAAACTTCAATTAATATTATTGTCATCATTTTTATTGTTCTGGATGCAAATTTCCAAAGGGAACCAAATAATGCATACTTTTTTTCCTCAAGAAAGTTACTTGAATGATGTTATGAAAATCTGTTCATTGTAGTGTTTGCTTATGGGGGAAATAATTTAATCCCACACATTCTTTTCCCTTTGTAGCTCACATTTATAGTTTCAAATTAAAAAAAAAAAAATGCAGTGTTTCTTCACTGAGTTTATATATGAGAGAGAAGAAATGCTTTTTGGAAGTTGCTAAAATTATTTCAGAGGACTGTTATAGTTTGATAGTAAACTGGGTTAATTAGCATATGCTTGAAGACATTTTGAAAGATGTTGATGTTAATCAGAAGAACCTTAGTAACAAGTACTGAAATTTTGGGTTCAATATGCACTTTTTGAAACTGCCACAAAAAATGAGAGGGGAGGTGGGAGATGAGGCAAGTATCATACTGTGAGCTAAAGGGGGTGTGGATTTGACTTGGAGTGAGGTCAAAGAAGGATCCAGACCAGAATCAGGTGAAGGAAGCTCTCCTGAGGACTCTGCTGACTTTAGAGAGTCAGACAGCAGTGAAGTACACGGAATTACAGAGCCATGGAGGGGTTTGGGACCTCACAGATCCTCTCATTCCAAGCCTCTGCCAGGGGAGCACCGTGGAGTTTGTTATAAAAATGTACAAGCTGCCAGACCTTTAATAACTGATCCCCAACAGTACTACTGCTGCCTTAGGATCTCTTTTGTAGAGTACATTGATCTGTTGTTGTGTTTAGTGGCTCTTTCCATTCGTTTTCTAAAAAGCACACAGTGTAGTCCTTTGATCTCCCACTTTTTTGCCTACTTGAACTTCACAGAAAGTACATGTTATTTTTGCTTGAAGTTCTAAAATGTGTTTTTGCATTTTAAGTTAAGAGAAATGGAGTCACTCTTGGTATAGTTTGCAGGCAGAATCTTGCGTTGTATGATTACAGAAAAGTCATGTTTTTGTGTCTGAAGCCTGATGGGGTCATGTTTACTCACTGAGTGATGCACTGAGGGCTCTGAAATTCCTGTGAGAAGCCTCATCCTCTCAGCTTTTGCCATGCATTTTTGTATCAACTCCTCAAGGAAAAAAGAAATTTTATTGAAGGACGCCAGCTCTTTTCCTGGCAGAAATACATAATATAGTTCAAATAGTTGTGCAATATTTCTTTCCATGTACACTGGTTTCAGTGTAGCAATAAAAGGTGATATTAAAGCATTTTAAGACTTTTGCAAATAAGATATTTAAATGTTGATGAAGGATTTAAATGTTGGTCCATTTTAATGTTAGTGCATTAAATGAAAACCAGAGTATTCAATCTGGGATCTATTATCCCAGTGTTTAGGTAATAAATAACAGATGAATTAATTATTCAAGGGAAAAGAAGAATCCTCGGTTTTGTTACAGATAAAATTTATTCTATTGTACACAAATAAAACCATTAAAAGGCAATTTAGCAGATTTTAAATAAAGTAACCAAATGTTAAAATTGAGAAGTGTGGCTATTGTAAGTGGGTTTAAATGAAAAGCTGTTTCATTTTCTGAGAAAATATTTTTGGTACTCCTACCTTTTGCAAATGTGATATCTTGCCATGGTAAGGCCAGGAAAATTACAGAAAGATATCTCTTTAGTTCGTTTTTATTTTCTGATTACTCTTATGGAAATACAATTTTAAGGATAATTCAGTCTTTTCAACAGTACAACTGAGCAATTTCCTTTGCTTCCTGCTCCAACAGCCCCAGCAGCCTCAGCCTGTTGCCTGGATACTCCATCTCCTGCAGCATCTGTAAATTGGCGAATTCAACAGGAGGATTCATATTCTAAATAAAGGCCAAGTCTTGGGGAGGGAAGGAATGCTTTGTCAGCTGGGAGCCTGAGTGCTGCTGCAAATCTTGCTGCTGAGAAAAATAGGTGTTTGTTTGTCCAGGTGTACAGGGGTATCTATTCAAAAAGAAGTAAGCTTTGAATTTCTATTTAGAAAAATGTCCAACAGGCATATTTCATGCAGGCTTATCTTGTGCTGACTTTAAATACAATGTAATCCAAAGTTAAGTAACTTGCATCTCCATGTCTAATGTTATTAATATACTGTATTAATACACTGGAATATAAAATAATCAATTACCATCCCTTTTGTAATTTTATCTTGAATTTTTTTTTTTTTGCCTGCCATTTTTTCAGAAAAATCCTTTTGCAAAATACAGACAAATACTTTTCTTTCTCCTTTCCTTTCTTTCTTCCCACAAGTGATTGCTGGCAGTTTTATCAGCACAGATTTGATTCCATTAGAATTCTTTCAGTCTTTTGTAAGCAAAGCAGCAAAAAAAGCAGAATGGAAAATGCAGTTCTTTTTGTTTTCTTTCACATGTATTTGCAGAACTTGTTAATTAAGTGAACAGAGTTTAAGGAAAATTTTGATTGTTAGTTTATTCATGGGTAGAGTTTTATAGAGTTCAAAATTTAGAAAACTGGTGGTTCACCCTGCTACCTCTGTAATAAGCTTAAAAAGCCAATTGGCTTTAAAAGCTAATGGGTGTAATGTAATTTTCTCAACTTAATTATTCCATTTTTAGATGTCACTGCTGGGCTGTGGAAATAGTGCAATGTGCAAAATGTTCTGCTGGAAATTTTCATCTGGAGCTGGAGTAAGCTTCTAATGTATGATTGTACAACAGGAAGCCTCCACTGCTTGAGAAACATAAACCAGGCTTTGTTCCTTTCTCTGCTTTGCAAATACTAATCTTCAGTTGCCCTGTTAAATTTACAATATACAGAAGAAGTTCGAATTTAGAATATCATAAATTGGCTAGTTTTCCTTTAATTTGAAGTTATAAATGAAAAAATTAGTCTGATTTTTAATCTCATGCTTTTTGTCTCATTTTTATTTTTTTTTTTTTTTTTACTGGCAGTTGTGGCATAATTGTAACATTTTCCTGCCAGGATTTTTTTTTTCCCCTGAAAAGAAATTAAATACTGGAAAATTCAAGTTTTATAAAATGAGTTGGGCTGCCATTCTGTTGACAGACACTGATTCTTATGAGCCCTCCTGTATATGCAGGCTGTGAGCAGAGCTCTGCAAGAGGTCCTCTCATGCATGAGAGTTTCTCAGTTGGCTCTTGTAAGTGAGCATGGATGTGTTTGTCCCAGTAAACTTTGATTCCAGACTCTCATTCCTGGTTTAGTGGTGTTATGGCTCCCTCTGGTGCATCCTGCAACTCCTGTTTCTTTTTAAGACCTGAGGGTTTTGTATCCAAAATAGCTACCGTTCTAACAAATATAAGTATGACTAGTAAACACAAATCCCAGAGTTCTGTAAGAAATCCCTGACAAAATTTATCTTATATATGTTTTTTAAAGCAACATAAAATACATTAACTGTATTAAAGCTGAAAATCCTATTAAGACAAGAACCATCTGGAGCAGAGTTGGGTTGCCAAGCAGTTTCTCATTTAGTTCTGCACAAAATTAGGTGACTGTGTAACCTTTGATAACTGCTGACATTTGACATTAAGTCTCCACTCATGTAATGTATTTCTGCTGTAGGAACGTGATCACAGATTTATTTTTTTAAAGGTTCAGATTACCTTGTGGGGTTTTTAGTACCTGTAGCTTTCTGCGCAGCAGTACCACAGTGAGCTGAGTCTGTGGTGTATTTCAAATTTTCAGTGAAGTGTGGGAGATCTAAGCATTCTTTCACTGACTTGAACTCTTTTTCAGTGAGTTACTTGGGTATTTTAGTGAATATCTCTTCCAGCTGCATTCATTACTTCCACGGTGAGGGTATCTTACTTGTGTATGTGTCCAGCAGTGTTGGCCTCTTTCTTTCTGGATAAAAGCTCAGTACCCCAAACAATGATTCCAGTTTTAATGGGGCCACTGGGTACTGCTTTCCAGTCCTACATAATTGAGACTACATGTGCTATTTGATTTGAGGCTGAAGGAAGCAGAAATAAAAGCTGAGATTGTGGTCAGCATTGTACCTTACAAAATCTGAGAATTCCTTCAAGATCATCTACTTAAAGTGCTGTATTTGAACCCTTTGAGATTGTTACTGCCTTTGGCAGTTAAAGAGGTCGTCCTTGAAGAGGTACTTCAGAAACTGGAGAGAGGTTTGGAGGGGATTTTTAAAGGAATTTTTAATATATTTTCTTTTTAATTTTAATTCATAACAGTATTAGTGACTGAAATCAAAGCAACCCCCAGAAATTGTTCTAAATTGCTTAGTGAAAGGTATCATAATTTTAACATGACATTTGTTTCCCTGTAGTTCTTTGGTAGATAATAAGTAGATAGATTTCTTTTCCATACTTGCAAAAGTCCTGAGTAAGAGCAGATGTTGTCTCAGTGGGAAATAACCTCACATCTTGAAATTTCTGAGCTGACATACTTGGAATACTTGACTGCCTTGAGCCACTTTCCCATGCGCTTTTGGAAGTTTTCACATTTTGATTTTCTATCTCTAGGAAACCTTCTCATCCTCAGCTTGAAGCGTTCATTAAGCATATGTCCAAAGGGACTGCAGCCCAAATGGATGGTTCTCTGAGCAGCCTGCCTCACTTCCCCAGTCATTCCCTGTGTGAAATGGGAGAGCTTACACAGACAGGTGAGTTCCCCTAGCAGCTCTGTCCCATCCTCTGCTCTGTTAAACACAGTCTGCTTGGAAAGGGATCTTCTGATTCTCTTTATATTGACATAAATGCTTTATTTGTGGAAGCTTACCATGTTGGTCATATCCTAGGCTATGCTGGGATATTGGTAAAGTATTAGACTCTCAACTGTAAAAGTGGCAGCAGTGTTGCCTTGTCCTATAGCTTGACAATCCTGGTACACACTGGTCACTCTTGGCATCTCTTGTAACTTCCTTTGTACAAGTCAGAGCACCTTTCTTTCTTGTTGCTTCACACCTCAGAATTCCTCTGTTATCCTTGTGACAAACAGCAGTGAGGAAGTTCTGATGCTCTGTTACTGACAGGGTTGTGATTCAGAGGGACCCTGTGTCCCCTGCAAGAGATGCTGGTGTAGCAGACAAACCTGATGCTTGTGTTATGGAAATGCTTTATACATCTGGTGCCTGTCAAATCCTTGTATGTGCTGGGATCCCTTTGGAAGGAATCCTTGGCCACTGTCAAGTCCTGCAAAGTGGTACCTGGAGAAAGCAAGGCAGGACACCAGTGAGATTGCACACAAGACACAGATTGTGTCACTGAGCTGGCATCTGGGGACTCCTGTGGCCTGTAGCAAGGTTTATAGAGTGTTCTAGGCATAAAGGGTTCATGCCTATTGCTTTGCTGCTGTGCAAGAGATGTGGATTCTGGAGAAGAGGTGTTGGCATGTGAGAAGGGTACACTTTCCAGCTGGACAAAGGCAGAGTTTTAGCATATATTAGCAAGCAATTTAAATACTCCCTGAAGGAAGATGGAGAAGGAAGCAATTTCTACACCTCACAATTGTTTTGTGAATTTACACACTAATTTACATTCTGTGTACTTGTGTCCTGACTGCTGGTGGTTTTGTTGGCTACCATAAATTTTCAGGGGCACAGCATTCTCTGCCTGCCTGAAAACCTGACTGAGGTGCAGTCTTCAAAAACACCTTACTTTTATAGTCATGTTACACCCATTCAGTCTGTCTTAAACCACTGAGGTTTTAAACAAATTTTATGGAACTTCCTTTCTATATTTCAGGTTAGTTCCTAGAATCTGAGAGATGCTGAAGAATAGCAAGTATCTCATGTTTCAGACAGTTTTCTTAATAGTCATCGTAAGTGTAGTTCAGTTTTGTAAGTTTATAACCTTCTAACAAATTGTTCATTTATCAGTAAGGCTACTAGCTGTAACTTTTTTTTTTTTTTTTTTTTTTGGCAAAAACTGCCAAGATTCTAATCATGCCTTGTAATTTCTGTCAAAATTCAGGGGTTGTACAACATTTGCGAAATGGACAGCTGCTGCGAGAAATTTACATCAACAAACACAAACTGCTCCCTGGTGAGTGGACAGCCAAGCAGCTCTACTTGGAGACCACAGGGAAAAGCCGAACCCTGCAGAGCGCGTTGGCGCTGCTCTACACCTTTTTGCCAGATTTTGACTGGAAGAAAATTAACATGAGGCACCAGTGGAGCACCATTTTCTGCTCGGGAAGCTGTGACTGTCCCATGAGGAACCACTACCTAGAAGAGGAGCAGCGCAGGCAGTACAGCCTACGGGTGAAAAACAACGATTTGGAGAAAATCTATGTGGATATGGCAAAGATTGTGGGCATCCCCACCAGGCAGCTGAGAGCTTCTAACCCAATAGATTCTCTCTTGTGCTATTTTTGTCATAATGTCTCATTTCCGTGTACCAAAGCTGGCTGCATTGGTATGGAACACTTCAAAGTAATCAAGAGACACCAATTGGAGGATGAGAGAGAAAGGCAGGAAAAGAAACTTTACTTCTTGTATGCACTGTTGGCTACTCATCCTCTCCTCAACCAGACTGTCAATCGGCTGCAGCGTATTGCAGAAGGCAAGAAGGAAGAAGTGTTCGTTCTCTACTCTGCACATGATGTCACCTTGTCACCTGTTCTTAGTGCCTTGGGCATTACAGAGGCCAGATTTCCCAGATTTGCTGCCAGATTAGTTTTTGAGCTGTGGCAGGATGGGAAGAGGCCCAAAGAACACTTTATCCGCATCCTGTACAATGGTGCTGATGTCACATTCCAGACCTCGTTTTGCAAGGATCATTATAAACATTCCAGCAAGCCAATGTGCCCACTAGAAAAATTTGTCAGCTTTGTCAAGAGGGATATGTTCTTAATTTTTAACAGTACAAGCTACTACGATGCATGTCATAGGAAAGCACTGTAGAGAAAGGAGGAGGAAAGGAGGCAGTGTTAACTTATGTCAGTGATCTGTTTTCTGGTGGAGGCACAGTTCAGTTTTCTTACTTCTTGTATTTTTCTGTGTAAGTACAGAAGGGTAATGCTTGAAACATTCTTCAAATTGTTTTATTTTTATTCAGGCTGCAGATGGCCTTCAGTGGAAGAACAAATGCCAAGGGTTATGTGTATGTGTAGGCTCACAAATGCTGTTAACTGTTATGATAAACCATGTGGGTGAATGTAACCTGGCCCTTGCTAGTGAGAGAGCACAGACTTAGTGTTCCTCTGTTCCAGAGCAATACTTGGATAGCGTAAGTTTAAAGCCAAAACTACTTTTTTTTTTTTTTTCCCACCACCATCTCACAGTCATTTTAAGCAGTGCATGTCAGGGTCATGATGAATTCCAGGTGTCTGCATTAAGGCATTTGTAAGGAATTTTTGAATTTCTTTACTCAGAGGAAGCCTTCTAATATTATGGGGCAGGTCCTTAAAGCAAAGTGCATGTATGTGTGTGTGAAAACTTCCCTGAGCATGTACAAATGAGCGTGTGCCTTTTGCACCTCGCAGACCTAGGAACCCTTGGGTATAGTTGCCAGTGCCAGAGAAGGGTGTACTGGAACAGGGATACAAAACTCTACTCTTTGATTGCACTTTCAGCACTTTGAATAGTTCAAACACAGTGTAGAAACATGTAAAGGCCTTGTGACGTTACAATAGTTAGCAAACACTAACAGTACCACTAAACCTGAGTGGGAAATTAGGGCTAGAAATCAGTTTTATGGTGAAGTGTTGGAATCTTTCCAATTGTGAACACGTTCAAGCTGTTGTGCTATGGTACAAATCAGTATTTTAGGAATTTGCTATGGTGACTGCTTGAGACAGCTTGACTAAATACTGAGAAAACTTTGTAGTTGAGTTAGTATTTTTATGGACAAGGAAGCTCTTATTTTGTAAGACCAGACTTGTACATATTGTACTGTGTATATTTATAACACAGTAGATCTTTCTTACTTGTTTAGTTTGTAAAGACTTGTGGAAGTCACTTTTTAGACATTTTTCCCCTTGATCAGGATGTTTAGACTTAAGAATAAACTGTCTGTTATGGGTAATTTGAACAATGAGTAGATATGAAAACTTCAGACTGCTTTCATCTCTGTAGGAGTAGTAAATTGAGAACCAATTTTTGATAGAATTCCTAGAAATTTTATAAGATGGAGGTTTTTTAACCTCTAGAAATAAATTAGTTTGTGAGTTGTGATTCAATGGTGCTAGTTTGTCAAAGAAAACATAACTCAAGTTCTCTGACTCTTGGCATTCCACTCTCTCTGTTTTCAACGCTGCATTTGAACACTTTAAATAAAATTCTGGGATCTCTTTGTGTATTTGTGTTTTATGTTCGTTGTGACTTCCTTAGCTGTTTGCAGGAGCAAAGTGGATATTGTTATCCACAAGGTGGATATTATTGAGTTGCTTGTTGCATTTCTAACTTCTGCACTTAAACTGTCCTGGGCCCCAGTCTGGGCAGGAGCAAGTGAATATTTCATGACTACTGAACTAGAAATCCTAATAGAATATTTGGGGCTTTTGTACCACATTGGAGTGGTAACCTTTCTGTCTAGGAGACTGGATCTGCTTGTCATCATCCCTGCTTGTGTGCTAGAGGGCAAGCAGGAAGAGAATCTGAAAAGTGAGCTGACTGTAGAAATTAGGTGAAGGGGGCCTTTTGCCCAATATAAGTAGCAAAGGTAGAGACCCCGTAACTTTTCCTTTATGTTGAGGTGTAACCTCCTGTGTTTGTGCCCCCACTGCCTCTTTTGTCACTGGGCAACACTGTGAAGATCTCCTTCGGGTATTTGTACACATTGACGAGATTTCCCTGAGCCTTCTCTTCTCTGGGCTAAGCAGATCCAGCTCTACCCACCTGTCAGGTGCTCCAGACCCTTGATCACATGGCTGTCAGTGGGGACTCTCTAGATGCTCCATCATCTCTTGTCCTGGTGTGATAAAGAGCACTGATAGCTGTTTCAGCCAAAACAAGCTCTACTGTGTTCGGGGTAGTGACAATAAACCTGGATTGTGGAATTTAAGAAAATCTGAAACTAAAATTCAATTACAGCTTCAGGTTGTCAGTACCTGCTCACCTATATGCTTGAGGGTCACTGGGTGGACAGAACCAAATCTTTAATGTAACAATATTTTTTTAAAAGGGCAAAAGCTAATTATTCTTCTGTCTATGCACAGTTCATTAAGATACATTAATCTCTTCTAAGCTACACACGCAGAGGATCTGCTGCAATGAAAGGCTTGTTTGTTCCGTTTCTAGGAAGGCATAACAGCTTTAGTTTCAATGCTCCTTGCACACGGTGAGTGCCAAACGGCTTGGCTTGAGCTGCCGTGTATCCTTTGTGTATTAGAAAGGGGGGAAGGCCTCTAGGGGCGGAATTCCCGGTGCCGGGGGATGCGGGCAGGATCCCCCGGCAGATGGGGCTGCGGCGCCCTCGGGTGGCGGCTCCCTGCCGTGCAGCTCGGGATAGCGGGAGTTACACCGGGAAAGAGCCTCGGGAAATGTGAGAGTTAAAGCCAGGTGTGAACGGCAGATGCTTTTCATCCTGCAGTCTGAGGGAGGCTTCCTTCCCCGTGGTGTAAGTGAATAGGTGTCTATGTGAGATGCTCAAACCCTTGTGGGGTGAAGAAGGAATGACGGCAGCTGTGATGGTTATTTTGAAGTGAGTCATTCATGTTGAGCACAGGTGTGTTCTGCAGGTATTCTACAGCATTGCTAGCCTGTGTACTAAAGTCAGCCCTATGCTGTTCAGCAGAGTTATTTTTGAAATGGGGAAAGCCTCTTCTATGTAGAAGTATAAAACAGAGTATTATTTTTTCCTGTCAGTTTTCTGGTTTGGTCTCAGTTTGCTTGCCTTGCAGTTTTTTCTTCCCCCTTCTTCACATGCTGCATCTAAGTACTATGACCATGTTCAAGCAGTAGAGGTGTGACAGAGTCTGAACTTTGTAAAGTTCCTTCAAACTGAAATCAAACACCATTAAGCTTGTTGTTTCCAAATGTCCTGGAGAGCCATTTTCCAAAGTGATTTAGAATTGCACTTAAGCTATTCCTTTAGGATCCCCTGACCAAAATCATCATTTGTTTCTTCTGTTGAAAGTTAAAAGGGTGAAAGAAAAGTGGTGGCATTTGAACTGTAAAGCAGTCCAGTTTTCATTCGAAAGACAGTCTTTATGGCAGAGAAAAAAAAAAAATCATCTGTTTGCCAGTCTGTCTCAGTTCAAGACAAATTAGGAGGAAACATCCTGAAATGAATGTGTCCTGTAAAGAAAGGTGGGTTTCATCAGGCCTTTCTCCACAGGTTCAACAGGAATTTCTTGGAGGAAAGTGAAAAAAACTGTTTATTTAACTAGCAGAGTGCACACAGGTACAGAAAAAAAGAATGAGTAATGTTAGATAATAAACCTCGTTGTGGAGAAAGCTGGTGGATTTTTAGAGTCCTGCTTGCTTTTCCTGAGGTCTGGAGCCTCCCTCCTGCTGGGCCATGGCCTGGGACTCCTGGTGATGGTCTGGTTTTTGGAGCAGAGCTGAACAGTGCCAGAAGAAGGCGGCACTGTCCCAGGAAAACTTCTTGCCTCAGCTAACATACGAGAGCTGGCTAAAAGCAAAGCCACAACTCTCCTGGCTGCACAGCAGTGAGAGCTGGGGGAATCTGTGAGAAATGAATTCAAACTGCTGAGGAATTCCCCCTGCTTCCAGCTTCAAGTTACAGCACCCATGTGTGGGCATAAAGCAGATGATGGGGGATACAGTATCCTAACATCACCCCAGGACACAGTCTCTAAGATGCCATTGTAGAATGAAAGGTCATGGGAGGATGTGGGAGGGGAAAGTTTGAGCAGAAGTTGTTGCTGTAGGTCCTTGCAAAACAGGATATATAGGATAAAAGATGAAAAATAGCAAATAGAACATGTGGCTTCTTGCATCCATCTTTCCTGGAGCAGGTAAAGAGGCAGCTGTTCAAAGCTGTTCTAAGCAGGATACTAAGGACCAAGGGCCAGCTGCAGGACAGAAGGAATGTCTAAGGACAGCTGCAAGGATGTGTGCAGGGTACATGTGTGAGTGCTGGGGTGTGTGCAGCCGTGACTGAAGTAACTGGAAGGTTAAAGGGTCCAGGGCCAGCTACTGGACACACTGAGTGCTGCCTTATTCCTGGTTGGACCTGTGTAGGCACAGCTGCAGCTACTGGACAGGCCCAAACAATTTTGTCATCAGAAACAGAATGATCTAAGAAGGGATTCTTCAGATTTAGATAATGAGAGGGATGACTGTAATACTGTCATCCTTTTAAAAGTCTGTCTGCTCTCAAAAGTGGTGAGTAACAGAGATGGAATCAAGCCTGGTTCCTAATGAATCAGTATTGATCTATTGGTTGCTAATTTTATTTTTGAACTGATCGCATACTTAATGTTCTTCTTTAGCAGTGCCAGTTATAACAGGCTTTTGACCAATACAGTACCTTTAAAAAAATGACTCAGCAACCAAACCTTTATAAGTAACAGGCTACAGTGCTTTTCTGCCACACTCATACATGCATACCTCAGGCTTATCTTGAAGGGTGATTAATAGCTACTGTCATTTTTAGCTGTCAAGTGGACAACAATAATAGCTTGAGTCCTATCTCATGCACCAGAAAGGTGTCTTTTTGCTTAAACCTCTTCCAAGGGGGATTAAATTATGTCCATGATTATGTAATAGAACTGGTGTAAGATGACATTTGTCATCAATTAGTGTGCTCTCAGCTGTGTTCCTAACCCTTCAGCTGTGAGCCCAGAGTTAAGTAGGTTTAGGGAGCGTTTTACCTGTTAATATTTAACTTGAGTCTGCAGTGTGGTAATTGAGCTTTTAGTAAGAAAGAGTACTGCATCTTGTTGAAGAGTGATAAAAATACTTTTGTTTTTAATAGGGAACTGGAAGCAGGCAGTGCTGTTCTGAAATGTTTATAAGGAGGAAGGCAGCCAGCTTAAACACAGAGAGACAGGGGCTCATTAGCTGTAAGGGCTTACTGTGAATCTGGGCTGCATCTGGCAGTGTTTGTTCTGATTGGCATAGAACGGAAGGTAATTGTCACAGCAGGATCCATGTGTCCCGGTATCCAGTGAAACCACTGGATTTGACTGAATCTCGCCTTTTCCCAAAGGACTGACTGCTTGCTTTTCGTAGAGCATGTCACTGGGACTCAGACCTTCACTTTGGCTGCTTTTGCCAGGAGGAAATCTTCCTGGAAATCCTGGAAGCTGATGGCAGGAGGGAAAACAGCCTTTCAGTGTCCTCGGTAGCTCCTTGGTGGCTCCTTGGGCCCGCGGCCGTGGCTGCTGGAGCCGTGGTGTGCTGCAGCTGCTGCGGCTCTGGCGCTGCACCTTCCCCGCCTGCCTCCCTGCTGCAGGGGAAATCCCGCGGGGCTGCTCCTGTTCTGGAGCCCTTGCCCTTTTCACTGCTGCCATTCCCCGATTGTGGAGCAACACTGAAGAACGCTGCCTGTGGCCTTGCGAGGAGCTCGGTTGGTGGACACGCAGTTTTAATAGCAGTTTGCTTACCTTGGCAGTCATTGATGGTTTCAATTTTGATTAGGGATCACGGTGTTACCTCCTCAACATCAGATGACAACACAAATGATACGCCTCACTTTTTGTCAGGGAAATAGACCCCTTTACTGTCTTCCAACTTCTTCGTCAGATGCAAAAAGTTGAATTTACAAGTGGTGGAGATTCTCAATCCTGCAATCGCACCTGTAAGCTTCTCTCATTCCCTGGGCAGCGGAGCAATGAGGGGCACATGGGGCTGTGAGGGGATGTGAGGGGCACATGGGGATGTGAGGGGCTGTGAGGGGTACACGGGGATGTGAGGGGTACACGGGGATGTGAGGGGCTGTTAGGGGCTGTGAGGGGTACACGGGGCTGCAAGTGCCGGCCGGACAGCACGGGGCTGGGGAGGAGGAGGAGGGCGGAGGTTGCCCCAGTGAGGCTGCAGGTCTGCGATGCCGGAGGTGGGAGCATGAGGGGACCGGGAGCACGTCCTGCCCGCTCCTGCGGCTCGGTTCACTGTGGACTGACGGCATTCAGCACCCGCAGTGGGGAACGTGAGCACTTGTTGCTAAATCACGACGGAGCGAAGCTGGAGCTGAGAGACCTCCGGGCCGCCCCTGCCTCTCCTGGGGACGGGCCCCGGTCGGAGCCCCACTGCAGGGACCCGCTCGGCTCCCCAAACGTGACCAGCAGCAACACTACAGTCATCCGCGGGTTCGTTTGGACGGATGAAAACGGTACATTCCAAAGTCGCTGGTGTTTAAGTTGTGGCAGCTGAGGAATGGTGGGTGAGCGAGGCCGAGGCACACGTTTCTCTGCCTGCAACCCTGTGTGTGTCCGTGTGTGTGAGCAGCTCTGAGAGCAGCCAAGTCCCACGAAATGTCCAAGCCAGGGCTTTCCCTGGAGGCAGAATCTCCTCTCCCTCCAGCGATTTCCCTGAAAGTATTTCCTCCAAATAACTGGAATGCCATCCTAGTCAGCCTTTTTCTTCATCCAGAAATTCTGGATGCAGGTTGAGTTCATGCCCTGTGCTAATGTTGTACCCCAGCTTCAAATGCTTTTTAAATTTCCTGTATTTATGCTCTCACGTATCTGTAGAGGGAGTAAATCAGCACTGGCACACTTGACAGTCATCAGCTCTTGCACAAATGTTTATTTCCCTATAAATATGGTATAGATTTCATCCACCTTTAACTGTTGTGAAGACATTTTGGTAGTTATATGTTGGGCTTGGAACATGTCTGATCAGAAAACATAAATATTAAAAGTATGTGAATGAGATGAAAAAGTTACAGAATGTCAGATATTAACCACTGGTAACAGCAGGTGCAGGCAACAGTTTGCATGCAAGCTCAAAACTGAAATATGTCATGAAATCTCTTTGAATATTTCTGGATGTGGCCCTGAGAATATGAAGCTGGATTGAGGATCCTTCAGCCCAGACTGTTCCTTAATCCTGTGTGGTTAATTTGTGGATGGAAAGATGATAGATTAGTAAATAGTTCATTGTGCACACTTCTAACTCTAAACATGCCATGAGCAATTTACTTACTGCTAAGGAATAGGAAATGTAGTATTTGCTTTAATTTCTTTTTTAAATGGCATTGTTTCATCAGTACAGAATCCAGGTCATGTTTTCTCAATCCTGTGTGCTTTTAAATAATGAATATGGATTGAGTACGAAACATGTTTCATCCTCATTCTCTTAAGCTTTCAATTTATCATGGAAGCAATCGCAATTCCTTTGGTCTCTTGGAGCTCTCAAGCACATTGAAACATATTATTCCACCAGCATGAAATGGTGTTAAAATATCTGGTGCAACCTTTGAAGGTTTCTCTCATTTATATTTATTAGAAATAGCTCTCAGGATAACTCAAAGAATGAGTGCCCTGCAGGCTATACTAATTAAGACAAAATACAACTATTTAGCAACAACCTTGACAAGGGAGGAAGGGGGTGTTTCTCAGAGCCTGGATGGGGTTGTGTTCTGAGGGCTGTGTGAGAGACAAGCAGAGCCAAGTGATGTTGCTGTCTGGGGACTGCAGGAGGGAGATCCAAGGGAGGAAAGGATGGTGCACTAAGGAAATGGTGTGGCCTAGAGAATGCAGTGAATCCTCCTCTCCCTCAGTGCTGATGAAGGACTTGCCTCAAGTGCCATGTCCTCTTTTGAACATCTGGAACAGTGAGAAATCTCAAAACTATGGTTGAACAACCTGGAGGGAAACTCCAGAGAGAAATCTGTGAGAAGGGTTTAATCAAATGCAAACCTGGTTACTATGAAAAAAAATAAAAGGACTTTAATCTCTTCTTCTTTGTGGTTAGGGCTAGAAGTAATTGTAGTTAAAAATACTCAAGTTGGGCATTTAAGAAAGAAATGGTGGGAGTAAGCCTAGCATAATGGTAGGAGAGGTGTGAAGTCACAGACCTTCCCTGTCATAGGAACAGGAAAATATCAACACCTCCCTGAGCATTTATTTTGTTTTGTAACGTGGATGTGAAGAGGTGACTTTCAAGTCTCTCTCATCCTTTATTTTTCTTTGGTGATATGGAAATACTTCCCCAATGTCCACTACTTCTGGCATGTATAGTGGTAGCCTCCTGGTAAACCACTCATGAGTTTGGGTGTTTGGAAGCTGTGCATTTCTCCCAAGTCTTCCAGCCATGTACAGCAAGCTGTCCAAAGCCTTTTCAGCCATCAAAATGAAGCCACAGAGTTTGGCAGGGCTGAGGTTTCTCTCAGTTCCCACTGGAATGTGCAAATGTAGATTTCATTCCTGGCTTTCTGCCAAAAACCTTCTCAGGGGAAAAATTTGTATCATCTTAATCTGTTACCTTTCATTACTTTCTTTGTACCCATCCCCTCCCCTCACAACTTTCTCTCTTTCTAAAGAAGCTGATACATTTTTCTCTTAAATCAGTGACCACTTGGGCAACTTCAAACTATTGATATGAGTGCGTGGGAGTTTCTTTTCCAGACACAGAACTGAGAAGGGCTTATTGCAGCTCTGATCCACTCTGTTTAGAAATCTTTTAAACTTATGATTTTTAACTTCTTATTTAATCTTGTTGCAAAATTTAGCTTTTCCAAAATCCAAATGGTGCCTATGAGTTTGTGTGCATTTCTTGTGGGCCTGCATATAAATACAATATCTTAGAGGGTTTTCTCATAAAGCTTTTGTCACTGTTTCTTATTTACACCCAGATCTCAAATCTGTCAAGTCAGAATTGGGATTGAATAGAACACTTTGCTCTGTGTGCACTGTTCTCGTTCCTCAGGTCCTCCTAAATATGAATTTTCAAAATTTATTTATATGATTTTCCAGCAAGGTTCCCTGTAAGGAATGTAGTAATTTTAATGAGAACACTTCCCTGTGAGAGGAGATTACAGTCCTGTTCAATATTGATCTAAAATTTAAAGCTTATTACAGCATTTATCAATCCAGTTTCTATCAGAACTTCTGGAATTTGTACAGTTCACCTGGACAGAGATAGGCAAAGACTTTGGTTGCCTCCTTCAGATGTTCAGAACAGAAATCACTTTGCCAGTTGAAGAGAGTGAAGTGTCCTTATCAAATACTCTCAGCAGATGTCTTCTCTATCTCTTCTCAGAAGAGTTTACTCAGGCTGACAGAATGCCAATATCTGCTGGTACCCTGGTGGGCCAGCTCTGTAAATCATGGATTTGTTGGATGTGTGGGAGAAAAGAGCACAAAGCTTTGGTTCTTTAATCTGGTACTTGACTGAATCTGATCTGCTGTCGACATCTTAACACAGGAGAGAAGGGGTTTTGTGATCACACCTGGCACTGGTTTGGGAAGGTCTCCCCTTGGTAAATTTTGAGCCTGAGTGGATTTCAACATTTGTCAGGAATGTAGAAGTCACCCAGCTCTACAGATTTTGTGAAAATATATGACCAGCAGAGGAAAGAGATTCTCTAGGGGAAGCTAAAGACTGTTCTGAAGACACTGAAGTTGATCAGAGGTAGGATGAAAATTCTCAGACACCAGGCTTCGAAAATCCTGAGCCTACTTTTTTCTTTGTTGTTTTCCATCAATAGATACTTGTCCATAAATGTTGTGCAGGTAAAGCACCATTTCCAGGTTCTGCTTATACTCTCTTAGAGCTGGCCTCAAGAGAGAGGTTTCCCTAAGGAGAACAGGAAGATAAGTTCCAAATTTTTTTTTTTTTTTTTTTTTTTTTTTTTTGCCATGGCACTCTACTTTCTTGATTTCAAGAGAAGAAGCAATTTCAGATGAATCTGCTGGAAATATTATCTTGCTATTTGCATTAAGAAATGACACATGCATCTCCCTGATGGGTGTTATTAGGAATGAGCATGGCCCCTTCACAGATGTGAACCAAACTTTGGAAAGGCTCCCCTGCACCCTCATTGAAAATCCTGATTTAATTCCAACATGCAATACCTGTTGGGAAGCTCTACCAGAGCACAAATCCTTTGTGATTTTACACCGCTGAAATAGAGAGTCAAGTGAAGAAATGTCAATGCAAAATAGGAATGCCTGGAGGAAAACCTCTTCAATAATTTAAATTTTACAGACTTTCACAAGAAGCAGTGAAATGAATGTCATCCTTAGGATTCTGATGAAATTCCAGACTCTGTAATTGACTCTGAACTCCACCTGCAGTTTCTATATAAAAAGCTGCTCTGCTTCCAGCTGCAGCCTGCTGTGCATGATGCTGCTCAGTGTCAAACAGGTGTCAAAGCTCATCTGAGAGGGAAATGATAATATAATTTATATAATTTACGCTGTGCTTTGTTGCATATTTCAAAGCCCCTTCAAGATTCCTCTGGATAAAATGCACAGCTGAAATGAGATGCCATTTGAAGATATTTTTATGAACCTGGCTGATTATTAAACTTTTTGGGGCTACTAAATTGTTATGCTTACTTGTGGGTTTTGCCAAAACTGAAAAACATAAATGCATTAGGTCAGTTTATACATACAACAGTTGGGTTTCCTTAAGCTTAGGTCAGCTCTCCTTGTAAAAGCAGATCAGCAGGAAGGTCCCATTGATTGAATAGAGAGCCTGTGCTACTCATTTAGGAGCAATTGCTGAGTCCTGTTTGCTGATCAGGTGTGTATGGGCTCTGAAAGAATGTGCTCCCATGGCACAGTTACCTTCAGTGGAAAGCCTTTCATCTTCTGTTTTGGGATGAGTCAGTGAAAAAAGAGGTAAGTTGCAGTTGGCTGATACCAAGGGTGTGCCATCCTTCACCTATGCTCTTGTAAGTGAGGCATTACCCAGGGTCTGTCATTCTCTAGGCTGTGCTTAAGGGTTGCTCTGCATGGTGGGTTGCTAAAAGACTCTTTGGCTTTAACATTTTTTTACAATTTTTAAAGCATTTCCCTTCAGGCATCCAGCTTGTAATTAATGGTGCAGCAGAGTTAAGAGATTTGCATTGCTTTCTCTTTAAGGAAGTGTTCCCTGTTCTGTAGATTTATGAACTGCACACTCCTAACACAGCAATGCAGGACTTCCAACATCTATAACCTGAATTTTGACTTTATACTGGATGTGAAACATTACAGACAGCATTAAATTCTTGTGTGTAACTCAGGTTTTCCTGATTCCCTAGACTGATAATGATTTCCTCTGGTTCTTCTCCATTAATCTGGCTCACTTGATGATCAGAAGGATAATTTACATTCCTTACTTATGACCATGATCTTTAATGTGTTTGTATTTCTAGTCATGAGACTGCCAGCTCATTAGATCCCACTGCGATAATGCAAGTGTGTGTACAGTGAGAGATGACCCTTTTACTGAAATGAACTGGACAAAGTGCTTTGACTAGACAGTGAAAGAAAAAAACCTCTCATCTCCCTGATCTTCCCCAGAATGTTGGCTATTTCCCTAGAGCCAGTGGGATGCCATAAAGCCTTCAGTACAGGAGTGTCTTTGAAGTGGTTGTATTTAATTTGCATCTTGCCTCTAATTCTTGAAGGTGCATTCTTACTGTTAGTAGACCAAACAACAGATTCTCAGGCTAACTCTTACACCAGGAAATGCTGAGAATTTTCTTTTTCTTTATAAGTCCCAAACTATAATTGAATGTAGAACTGTTTGAAGTGACTGGAAGGCTGTGGCTCAATTTAATCAGGGCTTTAATATTTATTATATATGAATAGAATTCTCCTTCCTAGAAGTAATTCATATTCTGCTAATGCTTGTATGAGAAACCACTGTGTGTGTTGGGGTGGGGAGGGGGAGAGTAAATGATTCGAGGAGAGCTCCTGACACTGTGAGATGTGACTCAGAAATGACAGCTTGAGCCTGCAGGTGATGATTTAGCGTTAAGTAACTTGAGGGAAGGAATATTTTCCAGTTTGCCTTGGGCACTGAGAACCTTTGTGCTTAATGCATCTTAGAAATTTTCTCTGCAGACTTTTTAAGGCTGTGAGGACTTCCTAGGGGCTTCAGTGCCTTATCCTTGCTATTCATTCCTGCCTTGAGGTAAAACAGTGCCTGAACACTCCTGGAGCTGTGAGGAATAATTTCCCTTTGATCAGGCATAGCCTGAGCCATGTGCTGCTGCTGTTCTCCCAGTGATTTTTTTCTAAATTGGGCTGCAAACTGAGAGAGGTGCCTGCAGTTTGATCATTTGTAATTTATTACAAACTTGTCATAGCACAGGAGGCTGTGGTTAGAAGGTCTCCAAATGAGAGCAATGTTGGCAATGTCAAATGAAGTTCAAAATTCACATCAGTGACCACACTGAACTGTGATTTTCCTCTCTCCTCGCATTCTCTTTTGCATCTAATTAAGATACAAGTTAGCAGTGTCCAGGTCAGAAGCTGTCCTGCCTTCTGCACACAGCAGAGCTGCCAGCCACCTCAGGGAGGGGAATGAATTCCCCAGGTGTTTGTTCCACTGTGGTGTCTGAGATATTGCTGCCAGTGTAAATATGCCATGTTGGAGTCAGGCTGCTCATTTGGGAGCCCTGTACCTCTAAAGTTCTTTCATTTTTAAAGGCTACATGCAGTCAGGAACTTTCCACACTGTCACCAGCAGCCTGGTCACTGGCACCACAAATCCCTGCTCTATTCACTGCTTTCTTATTCATCCACAGGCAGTAGCATGTTGATTAATATTTTGCCTCTTGGAGGCACTCCTTTGAGAAGTTTAATAGCCTTACCTTTTATAAATTTTGTAAATGACATCCTAAGCAAATATGAGTGGATTAGTGAGAACTGCCATAATCTATAATGATGTGAAACTGTCTTAAGTTATCCTAAAGAAGTGAGTGAAGGAAATGTGTAGAACTTGGACTTTTCACCAAGCAACATGACCCTATGTTTCCATCTGAGCTATTCCAGTTTTTAACTTTAGGAGGTAACCACCTGAATGGTGATATTCTGCCTGGTTCAAAGTGATGTATTTTGTGGTGCAGGGAGTCAGTCCACCAATGGGATCCCCCTTGTGGAAGATCTGAATTTGAGTCAAAAATCATGACTTAATTCATCTAGAAGTTCCTCTCTTGATGATTCTAATATAGCTGTTAATTGCTTAAATGTGAATGAGGGATTTTTCTGGAGGGTGCTGTATCTAACAGTGTCTTTGTCAGTCCAGAGAATAATCTTGTGTATATCAAGGGGAAGCATTCCCCCTTATTGACATTATATCAAGATTTGTTGTGGTAGTTTGTCTCCAGATCCCAGGAATATCACTAATTTCCTGTTCTTTACTGCTGGAGCAGAGGAAATGTGTCTGTTTCTCCAGGAGAGGGTGTCCCATCACTGCGTGCCAGAAAGATTTTACACATAGGCTTACACACACTTTAGTCTGCTTTTTCCCATGCTGTATCTCAGCCAAAACCAGCTTGGAGAAATGCAAAGAGAGTAAATAAAAAAGAGAATAAAAAGAGTAATGTGTTAGAAAACGTTGATGGAAAGACTCTGCATATGTCTCTTTCACTTTCAGGATTATTGCTATTGACAAATCCTGCTGTTGAGCATAGAATGTAGTTCAAGTGTCCTGGGGGAATTGTACTTCTCACAATCCTTTATCCTTTTCTGTTTCTGTAACAGTCTATCCTATATGGAGTACTTCATTAATTTCTTACCAAAATGCAACACTTAATTTGTGGGCCATATTTCTGTCCTTGTTAGATTTTGTTTTCAGAAACAAGGTATGTTCTTTACAGCAGCTACAATATTATAAACACCTATGCTGTGAAGTACCTTTATTTGATTTTAGCTCCTCTTCAGCGTGAATGCACTGTGCCTCTTTCCTTCTCTTTAAACAGTGACTCCTTATTCAAATGCATGGCAACTTTAATGGAAATTTGTGTGGGGCTGTAGAAATCAGGCTGGCTGGTGGTTATGGAATGAATGTGTGCAAAATTTGTTTGGGATTTCAAGTTCTTTGTTATGGTTTTGGTTGTTATTGTTTTCTAAAACCCTGGCAGCTGAAGAAGGAGAAAAAGAATAAGCAGAAAGAGGATCAATAGCAGGAAAATTAACTCCTAATGTAAAATGACAGCTTGACAGTGAACGTATTCAGCATGAATTGCAAATGCAGCAAAGTCTGGGAACCCTAATCTCATACTTTTTTTCCCCTGATTCTGTGTAATTCTTCTACAGATAGTCTTACATGTAATAACAGTGTTTCCATCCTAGGATGCTTAATATAATCAATATTATATTGCAAAGACATTCTCAATATAATTAGAGGAGTCTCATGCCTCCTCAACAGAATGTGCAATTAATTTTTTTTGCTGTGGTAAATGTTAATTTTGGGGGAATACACCTAAGTCCAAGAAAGTCTTCTCTACACCATCGACTCACTTCATAAGAATAGATAATTTCAAGACTTCTGTTCTGTGGTGCTCAGATGTCACAGAAGTAACTTCAATTGGTATTATTAGACCTGAATCAAAGCACTAGTCCTGACTTGTCTCATAAATTGTGGTAGCAATCAAATCCAAGCTCAAATCCTCAGCTCTGGATTTAGAGATGATGATTTTTGGATGATGGTAATGTGTGTGTGGTGTTCAATTTGTGCATTGTGTAGCCAGGGTTCAGTTGTTTCTCCAAATGCTGTATGTAGAGTCTGGGTTTTTCTTCAGCTGATTTTAGCTCTGTTTGCTGGACCTGATCCTTGCCCCTCCTGAGGTTTGGAACAGCCAACACACATCCTGTGTGAGCGTGTACACAGCCCCCCGTGGGCTTTCCTTTTGTTTTTTGGCTTTCCCAGACTTTGCTGTGTGGCAGTCTCAAAGGACCACATGTGGAATGTTTCATCTGAGATCCCTACAAAACAACTGCTAATCCTTTCAGATACTTTCCAAGCTGCAAAGCATTCATTAGAACCAACTGAACTTGATTGAAACTTAGCCAAATGTCTAGTTTAGTAGCGGTAAAAGGATTAGGACTAGCTGTGGTTTTGTGGCATGAGCCTGTTTTTATGTCTGAAGCTTAACACTCAATAGAATGTGTGGCTGAGATACTCACCTTGCAGTGGTATCACACACATTGCTGTGCTTACATGTGTCCAGTGGAAAGGATGACATTTGAGGAAAGCCAACGCTTGACTGAAATTTCCTACAGGGACTTGGTTCCAGTCTCCTGAGAATGACTTGCAAATCCTGTGTATTGCAGCGATTCAGATCCCCTTTCACAGCTACAAACAGAGCCATCAATTATCATTCTGCATCTTAAGCCAAGCGGTCATCCCCTCAGCCCCCTGCTTGGCTCTTTGCCCATGGATCACAGCTCCTGCACCCGGCACACATTAATCTCTTCGGCTGCTGGGGTGAAAGATCCTCAGCCAGCTCGTTTAGGGAAGCGTGATGATGTCTCTCTCTTCCCGAGGCTCATTAGCGCGCCCCGCGGGGCTCCTCAGCTGCCTGCGCTCTCTGCAAGGAGCAGGGACATCGTGCAGAGGTGCAGGAGGGATCAGCCAGCCACACAGGATCCATCTCGAGCAACTCTGGCTCTCCCCAGGGAGAAATGAGCCCGAGATTCCCCTCCTGCTTTCTGTCACACCGTAGCACTGCTGGCACTTGCTACACGCCGGGAGTGTGCACGGGCTCTCCTTGATTAAACAGCCTGCAGTGAGAGAGGCTCTGTGTGTGTGTGTGTGTGTGTGTGTGTGTGTGCGCCCAAAGACGTGGTGATTATTGTGCCATGTCAGAGACGTGAATGTCAAGGCATTCCACAAAGCCTAGAAGGGATAATAAAAGTATTTATGAATATTACAGTCATAACTGTTACTTTTTTAAAGACCTTCAAAGACTGGACTGATTTATGACAGTGCAGCTCCTAAATTTATTTTTTTTAAAATTTATCTCAAAACTTACTACAGACAAAAGAAATTAGGGAAGTCAGGAGCTATGCATTCAAAGAGCTATCTAAAAATAAGAAACACAGCTATAAAGTTAAATATCCCACTGAGCAAAGGAGAAGGTTTTTCTTGTCTGGCTACAGGACCATGTGCAGTTTTACTGAAATGTAGTTCTCATTTTGCCTCATACAGTCTCTATGGCAGTGACTGCTATTTTTACTTTAGATGGGGGCTTTTAAATTTCATTATTTATGTTTTCCTTAGCATCATAAAGGAGGTATTGTGACTGTTCTCTGCATTCTGCATGTTTAATTCTAAACTCTGACATGCAACAGCCCTGTTTTGGGCTGTGGCAGCTGGAAAGTCAGTACAACTGGCATGCCAACCCCAAGTCTGTAAAGGAAGTGGAGTGACAAAAATACAAACTTTGTAATAGAACAAGTGAAAAAATAGAGACCAACTGGTGTTGTAATATACTCACATTGTGACTGCTCTCTGCCAGTGTCTGCATGCTTAGTATTTTTGTGTAATTTTGTCTCTCTATTCTTGGATGGTGTGGTAAGAATTCAGTGTTACAGCACAAGTGTCCAGATGTGGAAGTTTGATGTCTAATCATGGCAGCCCAAGGTGGACAGTGCAGTGCTCTCTCCCAGTGATAGAGATCCTGAAATAACAGTCACTGTGAGAGAAATTCTGGAAGACAGTGAAGAGGGCGAAGCAATGGAGTGAGAGCTGCTTGTCCCTCTCAAACAGTACCTATTTTTACTGATTCTCCTGGATCTTGTTTCTTGGTGAGAAAATTCTAGCTATTCCATTAAGTCTCTACCAGAAGTGTGAGCAAAAACTTATGAAAGTTTTGCTTCTTTTCAGAGAATTGTTAAATTACTCCTTGTCTTATTTGTCATGCTGGTAGTCATGTAAGAAGTGGCCTGTGCAAGTAGAAATGTGAAATTTAGTACTGATGTTCTTGGATGTAGAGTGTAGAAAGAAGCAGAGGACTTCAGCTAGCCAAGATGTTCTGGCACTTGAGAGGTCTGACTTTTAGAGAGAACAAAACCTGAGTTTGTTAACAACCACTGAAAATGAGATGTCAGAAACACAGTAAATAGTAGTGTACTACTTCAGGTTAAAATTTAGAATTCCAGTCCAGAAGTTTTAGCCTCATATATGAATTTAGTAACACAAACATTTATTTTAAACTGCATCAATGACAACTTGTAGGAGACCAAATTCTTTTGGTCATGCAGCTCTCAGAAAATACCTATGCTTTCTTTTTTTTAATTTTATTTTAACATGCCTTCTTCCCAAGGTGATTTGAATAGCATTAAAGAAGTTATGATAACCAGAAGCTGAGAGCTGGATAGATTTATGTTGCTGAAATACCTCCTTAGCCATGCAGAGAGATGGCAGAGTGAGACTTTGTTATTTATCACCTGAAACCACTTTCAAGCTCTTTTTGTCCATGCCTGATTTCAGCCATTGGTCAGGAAGACAATAGGGAAATGAAAGTTTAAACACCAGCCTCTAATTAAATCTGTTGGAGGTTTTTTTCTGGCCTTGCTTTGTGCTTGCTGAGTGTCTCAAGGCAAGTACCAGTGTCTCTTGCAGAGAGGTGTCGTAAGCCATGCTCTGCAGCACCCTGAGAGGGTGTGCCAGTGGGACCCAATGGAACAATTTGTACTTCTCTTCAGAAGCATTGCCCAGGCTCTGTTTTTAGAATGCTTCCATGTCCAAGGTGTGTGTGGATAAGTAAAGTGAGATATGCCCCACAAATTGCTGTGGAAATGATGCATTTAAATGCTTAGGTAATGCAGCAGTGAATCCTGCATAAAAACTGTGTGTAACCAGGAAAGAGCACAGGGTAATATATAGATTTGTTGCTTTAAGGTATTTTCAGAGGCTAACTACATCTCATGTTCTCCTCATCAGTCAAAATTTCCATACACTCCTTTCATCTCTGCTATTTCATCTGTCACATGCAGCAGTAGAAATCTGAGACTGATTTTCAAACATAATTCTAGTAAAGTGCCCCCCCATCCCCCTTTTGCCTCTGCCATGAAATACAACAGAGAAGAACATTTAAAATAAGACATCAATTATGGAATATATGCAGAAAAATGAAATGCCACAGACCTTATGGGGGAAACTTGAAGATGTCTTTTCTGTTGTAAAGAGAAGTGACAAGACTCCAAGTTGGTAAAAGTTTTGTGAGAAAGATGCCAGAACCTTCTGTCATAATCTCAAAGGCTTTAGCTAACAACAAACATGTTCTGTTGCAACATAAGCCATGATAATGTATAAATACACAAAATTCATAATGTCCATGTCAATCAGGATGTAAACCAAAGAGTTTCAATAAACTTCACTCCTCATCCCTTCCCAGTTCTGTCATAGTGGTAGAAGGTAGATCCTTGCTTCTATGCTTAGTTTAACTCATTTCAGTTGTTTTGTGGACTGCAAAACCTCTAGCAGTGCCCCTTAGACTCTCAGATGGTTTATTAATTGTTTCTCCATTTCCTTCAGTGTGCATTTGTTTGCTCCCTGTTTGAGTTTAAGCTTTTTTGCTCTGTGCTGTGGCTTTTCCCCTCAGAAGTCCCAAGGCCAAGGCTCAGTTGCTGTTGTGCTGTGCGTGATAACTGAGCTGCTGGGAATCTGAGGGGGAGGTGGCCCCCTTTCCAAGGACCCTTGTGCAGCCCTGTCTGGCACTGGGTAGGGAAGGGCTGCACTGGGGAGATGGATGTGGGTAGCTCTGGTTGTTTTCATCTGTTTTTAGAAACCTGTTCATGTCTGTGGTTATGCCCATCACTGGCTTTGCAATACTGCTATTTTTGTTTATTCCATAGCAAAATCATAACATGAGTGTAAAAATAAATGGTAATTGATGCAATTGCAATACTTTTAATATTTATATTCTTACTGTCCCTTAGCCAGCCTCAAATTTGCTTTGTTAAACACTCATGCACATTGAACAGAGGTATGAATTGATATATAAAGTTTTGGGGTTGGTTGGGTTTGTTTGGTTTTATTTTCCTTCCAAGTGGTTACAGTTACTTCAAAACCCATCCATTTCTGTTATTCAAATATTGAACTGAATTAGACAAATGCAGGCTTCAAAACATTTGGCCCAGAAAGCTCCCACCTGGAAATGCAAATTACATCTTAAACCCCTTCTTCCTCATCTTCCCCATCCCTGCACACTGTGGGTAGTCTCCTCTGGAGAGGGCAGTGAGATCAAAACCATATGAATGCTCTGCAGAGGGGAAAGGCCAAGAACAGAATTGAAAGCATCATTATGGGCTCATTCAAGCTGTTGATTATCAGAGAAAGCTGAGCCTTGTACCAACTTGCTAAAGGTACTTTTAAGCCATTAACACATCATCATAATACTATAGGAGTTTGGACAGGGGAAATAAGCCACAAAAATAGTTTTCTGTGACTTTAACTTGGTTTGGTGAATGACAATATGTTCTCAATGCTGTTTGTGTAGTTCTCATTATGATTGTGGCCTTAAATAATTAGTTAATAAACAAGGCTATGGCAAAGCCTATGTTGCTGCTTTCATCATATACTGGAAGTATTTCAGAGGTTAGGAATGAATGGCAGGGTCAATGAGATCTCTTTGAACTCATTTGCCCCTTAATTCTTCCATAATCTTTAAATCTGCATTTCATTACCTCTGAAACATTTGCTGAACATGATTCTGTGTCAGTTAAGATGCATATTCCTGGGTTCAAATAACCTCCACTGCCCTCGCTTCCTTTCTGTGGCCTCCTCTGGGTTCCTATAAACTGCATTTCAAGCTCTCCAAGATGTGGTAGCTATTTGGGAAAGCAAAATCATGTTATTTCTTCTTTTGTGATAATGGCTGTCTTCTTGAGTGTTTTCTGTCAGATCTTGATCTTCCCAATTCAGTGTTCCTGGTATTGATGTCGTTCCTTTCTTCATTCTTTGTGAAAATACACTTGAATTTCATTCTTTTGCCTCACCAAACTCTGCTCAATTCAGTGAAACTTTTGAAATTAGTAAAACAGGAGGACAGAATTTCTGCATAATGTTATGATCAGTGTTTGAAGTTTAATCTGTAATGACCTTTCATGTCTCTTTTCTTAACCTGATGATAAATGATTGTGTAGTGTTGGCTCTGGGCCTACCTAATTTTTTCCATGATCATGTGGCATTTTCTGTGTTTTTTAATGAGCAGTTTTTTGTTTCTTGGTAGTTTGAGGGTTTTTTCCTACAGTTGGGAGATAGAACTTAAAGGGTCCTCAATGCCTTTCTCGACTGTGTTCTGGATTTTTAATCTCTCATTTCTTCTCCTGTGTGTTGTTATTCTCT
Organism: Cettia cetti; assembly: GCA_013401135.1. Classification (NCBI taxonomy): domain Eukaryota; kingdom Metazoa; phylum Chordata; class Aves; order Passeriformes; family Sylviidae; genus Cettia; species Cettia cetti. Next base: position 8,902 of record VZUI01044455.1, on the reverse strand, counting down.
GGATATTGGAATTGCATTCTCCTCCTCCTTGGCTTTTCATTTGTCCTCAGTCCCCTTTGTCTGATGATTGTCTCTCTCTCACTCCAGCTACACCTCTAGCATCTCCCTCAAAAGGTCTTTCTTCCTGCCTCTGTCTGAGGGTGGCACACAGAACCTCTCTTTTCTTTGCACCTTTCCAGTGAATATTCTTGTCCCAGATAAATTTTATTGGTTATAATGGAATTCAGTGGCTATCTCTTTGTTGAAGACCATTAGATGGGCCCATTTCAGATCTGATTCCTCAGGACCAAACTGAATCTTCATCTGGTCTCTTGTATCTTGTGGATGTCTAGTCCATCAGCTGCATTGCAAGAGCTCTTATCTGTGTGTGGTGGGAGAACCTGCCCACATTTCCACACCTTGCCTGGAACAGAGCAAGATCTGTGCAGATAACTGAAGTGGTACATGTTGCTTTCATTTTTCTATTGTTTCCATGGATTTTTGGGATTGTTACAAACTCTGTTTCTGCCTGTTAGTTCCATTACTTAGAGTGCTTGCATGTGAAACTTGAGAGGGACCTCTGTGGAGTCAATTGTATTTGTACTGGATTTTGTACCCATTTTAGTGTTTCTTTCTCATGCTTTTTGTACTCAGAAGGACATATTCCATTGTATTACAATCTCTGGGACTAAATAACATGAGCTCAGGGAGTGTTTCTTTGTCACACTTCAGCTGAGAAAACAACAATTCTCCAATCTTCCATGGTCTTTCAGTCTTCTCAACAGATCAGCTGCAGGATTTTGACTTATCTAATTTCCTTTTTAGCCCTTTAATAATAATTATGTTACTGATAGAAAATATGAGTTCTTTTTCATCTTACTTAAACTAATTTTACACCTGTATATTCCCACTAGCATTGACTTAATTTACTGTGAAGTGAATGAAATCAGAATCAGGACCATAGAATGTATAAAACATACTTGGGTTTGCAGGTCTGATGAGCTGTGAAATGTTTCATGGCAATTTTGAGTGCAGGATGGTGTACAATGACACACTGTTTGGTACTCAGGGAGAGCCAGGCCTGCAGGGCCCACAGGAGACAGGCAGGAGGGCTCCATAAAAATGAGAGAGGTGACAGAATAGCAAGTGAGAAGAAGAGAGAGGGAGAACGTGAGGACGGATAGAAGAATGTGTAAATGGACTGATGAATGATGAGAGAATGCACAGCTGAATTAAAGAATGTGTGAGTTGATAGATGGGAGATTGAGCAGGCAGACAGAACCAAATGCATTTTGGGGTATAACTATAAGAGCTATAAAGAGGAAAAGAGACTGAGGGGATATAAAGATTAAATGAAGGACTCACAAGATAAGGGCATTCACAACCAGGCTGGCAAACGTTACAATGGCATGACCAGGAGAACATTGCTGAGCAGTTAAGGAAAGGAGAAAGACAGCAGGGAAAGGCTTGAGGGAAACTTCTAAGTGACACCAGTGCAGCAGGGCAAATCTAGTAGTGCTTTGAATTGCCCTCTGACAAAGTTGGCTTTTCATCTGGGGCTGTCCAGAGAGGTTTTTAAGGCCATGTATTGTCTCTGTTCTCTGCATATTAACTTGGATGGATGTGCAAGCACGTTTCTGATCTTATTTTGTGGCCTGGGTTGAGAGCCCACCTCTCTTGTGGTATCCTCATATATTCATGTTTCCTGAAATAACTTTGGAAGTCTAAGGAACAGCTTGAGAGGTATAAGCTCTTAATCTGGCACTGAAATCAATTCCCTTAGATTAGACACTGTAAACCTCCCAGCAGGTCATGAGATGCAGCATCCTCAGAACATGGAGCTGGAAGTGATCTCTTCTGTACAGCTTTAGGGAGATTACTTAGATTTCAGTAGAGGGAACTGGGATCACTCTAATGAACAGTGAGGATCAGCATTTTTTTTTCTCTATTCCTTGTCTACTCCTTTCCCTTAACTAGCCTTACCTCATGGGAAATGCTGGTAAGAACTGTCTATGTTGTCGTTGTATGTTTTGGCTGGAAGACTGAGGCTGTCACTTCTTATGAAGTCTTAGCTGGAATTTACTACTGGAAAGTAGTCTGAGTTAAAATTAAGTGCTATTTTTGACTGGTTAGATTATATTCTCCATCTGCTACATAATCTGTTTTGCCATGCACAAATGCTTTTGCTGGGATAAGAAATGAGGTTGTTAGGGATAGAAAGAGGCAGCTGTTGAGTAAATCTGCTTTTTGTGAGGGCAGTGCTACCTTAAAAGAGCGTGTGACTCTATAGACAAAGATGCTTCTTACTGATAGTGATTTTTAATTTAAATTTATTTTTTTAACTGATGTAACAGAGTTCACCATGTGGCAACAGAGGAGGGTTGAGCTTTCTTGGATTGCTATCATGCAGCAGGTCCTATGTGACAGTATAAACCAGCAAGGGCAAGGTGAGGGACTACTGACTGGCTTCGCTATCCTTTAGCCATGGTAGGAGCAGGATTTAAGTCATTCTTACTCTCTGATCCCCAAAGGGAGAATGTTCCTGTGTTAACTCAACATGGAGCAATCTCATTGTAACAAAACACATCCACAATACATAAAGATTTGTAATCAATGCACATTTATTTCTCTTAATAATTCATGAGCATTGTTTTGCCAGAATAAATGATCTTGTTTTGATTACTGAAGCCATCCTATCTGATTGCTGAAACCAATCAATATCACTAAAAACATAAACTATGACAGTGGTCATTCCTAAAGGCCTATTTTCTGCAGGTACTGTTCTGGTAGGCAGCAGAGCTGTAGAGGTTGTTGCATTTTTAAAGCAAACTGTAGTGTGCAAATAAATCCAAGCTATAAGAATTCTCTTTCAAGAAAATGGTTTTTGAAATATATTCCTAAAAATCCCATTCATCTATTACATGAATTTATTGTGTTCTGCCAAGAGGTTTGTGAAACAGAACTGCTTCCTCTTCACCCTGTGCATGAGTACAGACATCCACATCTGCACTACTCCGAGACAGACTAAGGTGTTCAATGTTTCTGTTGAGGACTCTGTAAAGCTTTCAGGGCTTGATTTTCTATGGCATGAGGGGTTTTTTTGTGTCTTAATTATCCTGGATTAATAGTCTTCAAAATAATCTGGGCAAAAGGAGGTACAAATAAAACTCCACGCTATCTTACTAAACTTTGCATAGTCAGGATATGAAGTAGGATTTGATCATTTCACCCAGGAGCTGGAGCTGGTGACCAACAAATATCTGATCTTGGCTCAGAATAAGTATGGGGAACAAATCTGTGCTCCAGGGAGATGCATGGCTTGAACTATGGAAGTGTTGTCAAGGTCACACTTGAGCTGTGCTAGTGAAGGTGATTTGTTTTGGTGCAGTTCTTAATACACTTCTAAGGAGAAAGGATAGGAATTTTATTTTAATAAACGCTAAGATTTCTTTGCAACTTAAATGTATTGCCATACCTTCTTGACTTTCTGAAGTGTCTGTAAATAGCTGAAATAGATTAGAAAAAAATCAGTTCTGAGTGGTTGTCCTTGCTGATCTGATGGCAGGGGTGGGAAGAGGTTAGAGACACTGATGAATAATCTATACATCTTCACTAGTCATCCAAACCTTTGTGGTCATGCAAAGTTAAAAGTCCTGGCAAGGTTGATAATGGTCCCATGTCCTCACTCAGTTTTTATCCAATCTGTTGCCTGAGGAGGATTCGTAAGGGGTACAGACACAATTTCAAGTCAATAGGTGCTGAACTTTAGAGATAAGTGATGTGGAAAAGGAGTATAAATTTCAGCACTCCAAACCCTTATCATCTACTTTTTTTTTTCTGGGAGATAGTAAGCCAGAACTATCTGCTGGATCCAGTTTAGGATTTTATACAAATAGAAAGTCAGAGAGAAGTGGATGTCTTACTGTGTATTCTTCCCAATTATTTTCTGAGTATTTCTCTGTCATGTTTTAGTGGGGCTGGCCTGCTGTGCTTAGCAGTGTCAATTACTGAGAATTTTAGAACGACCTGGTGAGACTTTCACACTTTTTTTGATCAGTTAAAACTGGAAGAACTGTCCCACAATCCATAGTTACAAGTTTTAACTTGTATTTAGTGAAACATTCCAGAGGAGACCACAGTAATATTATCTGAGATGTTTTTTCAGGTTCCAAGCACAAGAAATGCACTGATTTTACTAATTCAGGGCAAAGCTCAGCAGAAATCATGGGAAGCTTTGCAGGTCACAGGTTATAACTTCCAGGGTGTGTCTGTACTGTGTGCTACAAGACAAAGCAATGTTAGAAACTGCAGGGTCAGACCAGTCACTGAAAAGAAAATGGGCCCAAGGTAAATTAGGCCAACATTCAGTGTACTTGGGAACATCCAACTCAGCACACAACCCTCCTTTTCCAGAAGCTGTGGTGGGTTTATCAGTATACTCTACCTCTGTGTTTCCCAATTCCAAAGCTGCCCAGCCTTGCTCTCCAGGACTCTACATTCAGGGTGTACCTGACACTGCCTCTGTCCTTCTTCTCTTCTCCCCTGCCCCTTGCAGCCATAAGAACCACCCAGCCAGATATCATTCTGCAGTATCTGCTGAGGATCCTTGAGTCAGCCAGGCTAATTAGTCAGAGCACAGCACCATGTTGACACAGCCAGCCTGCTGCTGGGAGCAGAAATGAAATCTGTCTTGTACCACAGACAAGTGTGGTCTCATGGAGCTGGGATGTGCATCTGTGCAGCAGCTTTATACTGTGCAGTTATTCCATGTCAGGTACTGGGTAAGAGCTTGGGATAGCACAATTCCAGCCAAACAACAGTCAAATCAATTCAGTTATCAGGAAAACAGCCTAATTGTTAGGTACTATGTATTTCCCTTCTGGTCTCTGTGCAATATTATGCTAATCTTGTTTATCTTAGATTTTGTCAAAAAGGCTTCCTTTAAACTAACACTAAAGACTGGCTATTCTCCTCTCCACCAACAGAGATTGAAAAGTAGCTCATGTGCTAGACCTGTGTTTCTTCTACACACCTGCAGAGCAGGGCAGTAGTCAGTAGCTAAAAAAAAAATTATGATGGATAGCAGCAATTATAAACCAATAATATACGGGAAACAGAAAAGATGGCTAAGAATTTCCTGCCATATGCATTTAGGAGGCATCTGGACTACATCTGGGAAAACACACACTCAGGGAACTGCAGCTTGCTGGAGGTGCATGTCTGTGCTATCAAGAATAATGATAAAATGGTGCTATTCATGTTTACTTCTTTGTGTGTTGAGGGGAGGCGTGGAATACTCAATAGGAAGCATTTCTCCAAACAGATGGAGTACAGCATTAATTGACTGAGGAGTAGGGGAGATCACCTTGTGAGCTGTTTGCTCACTTTATTGCTTAATCATATTCAAGATGATTGATAGCATCCCTTAAAGAGTGAGGTATGTGATTGTGATTAGCATAAGTGGTGACATGTAAATATGACCGACCTTAACATTTGCATTTTGGCTTAGTGGCCACAGGGACAAGCTGATGTGGAGGAATGCATATTGCTAATGAGTCATTAAAAACAAGGAGGATTGGAATCCATCTGAAAGTTGTGCCTGCTGTGTCACCAGAGCAGAGTAATTTCTTAAAAAAGAATTGGATATCTGTTGAGAAAATTGCAGAAGGAAGAAGATTATTTCTTAAAGAGTATTTTGTAACCTGTGGAAAGTTTTCAGGTGATGATTTCTTTTTTTTTTTTTTTTTCTGTCATTCCTCTCCCCTGGTGAAAACTAACTATGGACATAACTTTCTCAAGGGCTACTGAGAGTTTTGATTTCTTCAGTTTATATGCACATTCCTGTCAATAGTGAAACAACTCACAGTTGTCTGTGAGGGTATTTAAAAAGAAAAGGAAAAAACCCCAAAACCCAAGCTAAGTTTCCTAATTCTACTGAAGTAAATTCAAAGAGTTTTCCCCTAGTGGACAATGGGTTTTATCCTGCCCCACTTGTACTGTCTGTCAGAAGAAGCACCTTAAAAATGCCTTTACACCAGACTACCCCTAAGATGTTCAAAAGCCCCAGTGACTCTGTCTTCTAGAGGGTCATTGTAAGGGACTTCTCTTGCAGCCTTTAAAATTCCAACCTTCAGCTAATAAATTTGGCTTGATGAGTACACCAGGGGGACAGTGATGACTTGGCTTGTATTTTTAGACAGGCCCCAGGCTGAATTTTTCTTCCATCAAATCTCGTATGTTCTGGAAGTTACTGTAAAATATATCTCTGTTTGATCTTCCAAGGCTTGCAATTACTCTCATATTTTCCTTTCTGCACAAAGACTGATGCAGGCAGAAAAGAAAATGCTTGTTTTAAAGCAAATTTGTTTTACTGAAGATGAGCAACAATTTGTATCTGGTGGATGAGTTTCATGATGGATTATTGCAGAGCTTCAGACATAACTTGTGGGGGCCTAAAATTCATGTGTGAGATAGGGGAAAAAAATCTGAGTGTTGTAGTTAATCCATACTTGTCAAGAAATAGCAGTACAGGTCAACTGTTGGATCCTTTAATAACCAAGGTATTACATCAGCACTAATTACATCCAATCCTGCTCTGTAAATGTCCATCCTTGGAAGGAATTTAAAATAATTATGGAACCAAGAACCACCCTGAAGCTGAAATACAGAAACTTTCTACTATAAGAGAAATGTTTTTTCCAGGTCTCCCTCAGGAAAAAATATTGTTTACATCTGAAACCTTTCTTGCAGGGTTTCGAAGACTAAGTTGCCTTTTTTTTTCCTTGCCAAACTGGCCTCTAAACACAAGCAGGTTTTAGTCAAGCTGTCAAGATTGGTACTTCTTTGAGCTGTAACCTGCCTGGGGGGTAGGTAGCATGGTTCCAGAGGACTGGTAGATCTACCTTATTACAAACCTCTGTGGTCCTTGGGAAAAGCAAATAATGTTTAAAAGGTTCTGTTTCCTTGCTTCTCTCTGTGTTGTTCCCATTTGATAGTGTTTTCAGGGTTCTGTAGCTGGCTCATACCCAGTGCTTGACTGCACCTGAATATTGGCTGTGAAACTTGGATTGTTCTCACCTCTCCTACCTCTGCAAATGGGCAGGTTACTGGGCTAGAATATCTCACTTCTTTCCTACTCTTCTGGGGAGGTAAGAGCTTGAAATTCCAGGTGTAGTATCATAGGAATTGGAGGTACCTGGAGACTTCTGTGGGGAGCATGGACTGGTTATTCTGGCTCAGCTCCCTGCTGGCTCAACACAATCTGCTGGAGCCTGGCCTGGAAGTTGGTGACTGCAGATGTTACAAGTCTCTCTAATGCACCCCAATTCCCAGAAAGTGGTCTTTCTGCTGTCTCTTGGCCATGAAAAAGAAGGTGGCTGGTCATATCTAAACACAAATCTCAAGGGTAACACTTTCCTTAGGGCCCAGAAAAGTGCACAAAAGAAGAGGAAATATTACTAAAAGTGAATGCAAATATTATTAAAAAATAAAGTACTCTGATTAAAGCTTTCAACACAACAAGATATACGCAGTCATCTAGAGAGCAGATGACTTACTATCATCCTAAGTGGAAGTGCTATCCCAGTATGCAGTAGAATCAATTATTTTCCCTTTTTTAACTTCAGCCCTGCTGATCCTTGTGTGCTGAGGAGGTGGACTCCATAAAGACTTGCTTTCAAGTGAAATACAACAATCAAAGAAATGAAGGATGTTGATGTTTCATTGTTTTCTTTCAAGGCATTTCCAACCTTTTTTTTTTTTTTTTTTTTCTTTCCCTTTTCTTTATGTCTCCATTCTCATGTCTTTCAGCTGTTGGGCTGACACAAGAGCAGTGGTGGTTGCTCTGGATAAGTGCCATGCTATGAGCAGTGCCATAGGTGGGCTGAAAAACTGGAAATTACTCACAGACCAGTTGGTTCATCTAGTTCATCACCCTGTTTTACAGAAGCTTAATAAGTACCAGTCACACTAAACTTGGTTCAGATAGGGAAAAGTGTGTTGGGGTTTCTGTAGCATTGTGAGACTGAATTGTAAAAGTAAAAATTGGGCCTTTCAGAAAAATGCATGCAGTGGATCTATGGTCCATTCATGCAGCATTTTTGGGAGTTTCTGATACATCTGGAGACAATATTTATTTTGTGAGACTTATGTGAAGAAGTACACATTTGGTGGAAGTATCCAGAAAAGGAATGTTCCTGAAGAATGCTTCAGGAAGGCAATTTCTAGGTTTTTTTTTTGTATCTCACATGTGAAAGTAACATCATCATATGTTGATGTGAATATCGTGTTGGAAAGAAAGGAGCTGAAAAATATACTTTGATTTTAGAGTGAAACTTGAGGGTGATGTATGTAACTATTGTGCTTTAAATAAGCTCTGAGAAAGAAGTAAGAATCTTCCATAAATGACCTTCTTTTCTTCCCATCTTTTTCAGGCTTTGCAGATAAACTGGCAAGATTCACAGGTCCTTAATATGAAGCCACTGGATGAGAGGAGTGCAAAAGAGCAAGTCAGTGTTGTCTGTCAGCCTCCAAAGAGGAGTTTCTAAATGATGCAGTAAGCACTGAACTCAATCTGATTACTTTAAACAAAGCAAATGTGTCAGAACTGCCTTTAATAATTGTGGCAGTGCTAGAACTGCAAACCTGTGTGACATTAACTGAGCTGCAATCTACATCTATGAACTATCAAATAAACCTTTTAAGGCAAGTGGAAAGTTGTTTTGTGTTTGTCTTGGTTTGAAAGACAGGTATCTGGTAAGGAGGGGCAGGACCTCCTTAGGAAATGTGGAATCCAAATCCCCTCCCTCCGAATTATTATAATTTAAGAAATTAAAGGGGCTTTCAGGCAGAGTTATGGGATAGGGATAACAGTTCTTTACTAGTATTTCTAACAATGCAAACAAACAATAACAATTATAGCTAC
>VZUI01044454.1:0-59301 GCA_013401135.1 Cettia cetti | reverse complement strand
TTTAATATTCCTAGTAAAGAACTGCTATTCCTATTCCCAAATCTTTGCCTGAAAGCCCTTAATTGCAAAATTATAGTTATTCGGAGGGAAGGGGGGTTACATTCTCCATTCCAGGGAAAACTCCAGTTTCCCCTGAGAGATACCTGTCTCTAAACCAGGACAGAAGCCCAGGGAGCATTTCTCTCCTTTCTCTCCACTCTCAGAGCTGCTTTTACCCAAGTTAAGGATGCTAGGGTAAAGCTTCATCATCACAGGCTCTCAATGCACTGGCAAAGCTTCAATTTTCCCACTGGCTCGAGCAGTAGAAATAGTGTATCTGCATGGAAGAATCAATGTTTGAAGGGTTCTGTGGTTTCGCCACGTGTCCTGACATTTGTATTACCCATAGAACTATGACCAGACATCTGACTTAGAGCATAAATCTCCTTGGGATTCAGACTCTTAAAATGATGGGCAAGCAAGTTTATATAAAAAGAGGTATCAACACAGGCCTCAGCATAAAACTTGTGTTTGGAGTTAAAAAAATTCTTAACTTATTTTCCCTTTTGGGCTGTTTACATGTGAATGTCTTCTGCTATAGTTCAACCCAGCTGACCATGAGAAAGACTGTTCTTTTGCCATTTCTCTCTCAGCTAGAGATAGGAAGTATAGAGATCTCACAGAGGAAGGTCTTCTCAAGAACTCCTAAATTACTTATGATTCACTTAAGACTCCAGTTTTTCCTGGACTCCACTAAAGTCAGCAGAACTGCAGCAGAAGCAGAATGATTTTTTTAAACCTTTTTCAGCTGGTCAGGGCTTCTGTGTGTTTCTAACTCATAATGTATTTCTGATCTCAGAAAGAGGTCCTTTTGGTGACCACTTGGATGACACTAGACTTGCACAGAGTTAAAGGCTGAATTAATGTGGGTTTGACACGTTAAGACAATCCCACAAATCCATGTTATGACCCAGAGACAGCCATGGAGAGCTAAAATGTAGTTGGAGACATGAAGGGCAAGGATATCTTTACTGATTTTTTGTCTTTGCCTATCTGGTAGTAGGGAGAGAGAGTAACCTAAGTAAATATTTCAAACCAGGGTACTTACCTGTTTTTATATGAAGAAGTCACACTTTTTCAGGGGCTATACATTTAAATTCTTATGAAAAGGTAGCATTTCAAGTGGCTTTGTTTCTTCAGACTTGAAAACATTCTGAACTGTAGTGATGCATCCTATTTGACTAGTAAGCCCAATTTCATTTTCCTGTTTTGTTTCATTGCATTAGAAGAATCAAGATGATGCAGTCCACATGGAATGCAAACTATGGCACTGAATTGCAAATTATATGGAAATATGCCTTTCATCTTAATTATAGACTGGACAGGGGAATGTACTATATTCTCTCATAAATGTGAGACAAGGGAAACTTTCCCAGGGTGTTTTGCTTTTACATTTCTGACTCTTATTTGGTTGAAAACTTATCAACCCATGTGATCGTGAGCTGTCTGATTTTCCATGATAAGACTGAAAGTATGTAGGAAATGTTTTCCCAGCTCTTCCAGAAAAGGTCTAAAGGACTGGGATATTAAAGTCACAAATTGCTATTTCTTCATAATCCTTTGAAACATTGTCCCTTGGCTGAAATGGTAACTTTATTTTCAAATAGCCAGGTAATTTTCGTAAATCTTTCCCTGTTCTAACTGAATGTTTTACATCTCCAGTCTTGGTGTTTCTTCCTCCAGACTTTAGACATTTTGCTAATTTAATCCTGGGTGGTTTTGTTTTGAAATAGAACAAAGTAGGGGGTTTTAGCTTTTGAAAAAGGTCCAAATCTCACTCAAAAGGGGTGTAAATATAGTACTGAAATCAGCAGCCCTGCAATCAGGTGCCCAAAGGACTAAGGTTCATTACTATTTTATCTAGGAGTACTTCTGCCTTGACCCACTGTCATTCCCTTCACAGACGCATCCTGATAAGATCTGATTTAAACTGTTACAAGAAGAGGTAGGAACTGTCAAAAATATTCCACTGGCACACAAAAACATTTAACTAATGTTAATTTTTTCAGAGTACTTAAAGGGATTGATATAATTTCAAATACATTTGCACATTAGAAATGAACCGTGCATCGATTGCCTTTATGTATCAACATTTCCAGAATCATTAATTCCAGATGACACAGACAAAGTGGATTCCCAGTGAGAACCTCAAGTAGCATTTTCTCAGGAGTTATTCACAGTTGCTTTCACTTGTCTTATCTGGTTTTAAGCCCTTTTGAAAATTGTGCCCTCTCCATTTTTAATTTTTCACAAGGAAGAACCTGCATTCAGCCTGCTCCATATTCACACTTCTACCTTGTCATGGCTATAAACCATTCAGAACTAAGGTACAGAGCCCTTCAGTTTGTCCCTGGGGTCAAAAGTTGTTGGAAAGGAGGAAATGTTAAGGGAACTAACATGTGAAAACAATTTGGAGGAGGTGTCCTAAAAATAAACCTTTGGAGTGGAATATAATACTAGCATTAGGAGTGGACAGAATGCAGGGAACAGTGGAACTGAAGTCAAGAGTCTTTGGATCATTTGAGATGATCTGAGCCAGCAGGTGGTAAATGTAGTTCAACATTAGCACATATCAAGTAATTTGTCTGCAAGCAAGAAACTGATGCAAGAACTATTGTATGTGTTGAATTAAATAGTCATCCTGCACCATTCTCTGGAAAAAGACCTGGGAGTTATTGTGGAAAAATAGAAAAATAATTGGAGCCAGCAGCCAGCTGCACAGCTGTGCTAAAAAGAAGATGAAAAAAAGAGAAAATAAAAAGGTGAAAAATGCAAGCAAAATGCCAGTTTGTAGTAGCCAAAGGATAGAAGGGCAAAGACAGGCAATGGGTTTTCTGTGTAAGCTATTTGCAAAAGCCTGAACACTGTGCCAGTGATTGTACTGTGGGAAAGATATTACAGCCAAGGAAAGGGGGAATGATGAGAACAGCTCAGGAGAAAGCAAGGAAGAGTTAGGAATAGACAGTCTTAGAGAAAGAAGTTACTGAGTGGCTTAATGAACGTTAAGTGTGTAAGAAAGGGAGCGACTGAATACTCAGAAACATAAAATACCCTCCTGTAAAGAGGCTCCAAAACTACACATATAAACTTCAAATTACAATGCAAGAGTTAATAATTAAACCAGCCATAGCCATAAGAGAAAACAAACTTCACATTTCAAAGATGAGGTCTGAAATTATTGAGATGAGACAGAGTTACACCAGCTGAAGGTGGGGGTTATCCAATCAGCTGCAGAGGAAGAGAATAAATCAATGATGAAAGGAGCTTATGTTTCGTATTAATCACTCACAAAAGCTCTGAGGAAGAAAACAACTGACTCACCTCCATTAGCGTGGTGGGCGGAAAGCTGCTGGCTGTCTGCCTGCCTGTTTGCCCTCAGATAATGCCTCTGGTGACTGTTCCTGCTTGGCTTAGGAAGGGGAATCCTCCTGAGATTTTTTAAGTTGCTTGCAAACCAGCGCTACTCCCTTGGAGATTAATTTCCCTGAGATATTCTTGTTTCCATGTGTCTTACCATCATCCTGTTCAACTTCTCCCTCTAAAATATGTGCTTTCCTTGAGGCGACTGTGCTGCAGAGAGCCAGGACTAATTTGGGATACTTCTGAGGGAAGCATCTCCTGTCTGTTGCATGAAACCATCAGCTGAGTCAATATTTGACAGTGTTCCCTCTAAAGCACAGACTCACTGTAATGACCTTACCTGCAAAATATGTGGAGGCTAGTTGCCCTGTGAGGCAGAACTGGCTGTCCTGGAAATTCATGGAGCAACACTGCCTGAACAAGTGACATTTTCAACCTTTTCTATATAATCTCGTTTTCATATTGTTTCAAGTCATCACCTGAGCTGAATATGCAGGTCCTTCATGCTCACAGTTCAAGGAAATGGAGCAGACCTATTACAGAAAATGAATGAGTCTGAAACCAAGCAATAATAATAATAAAAAACCATGTTATTAAAAGCAAAGCCATAGGAAATGGGAAGGAAGTAATTAGAAAGTGTTTTAATATTTTACCTTAACTATTAGGATTATATTAACAGGTTTGGGGGTTTCTGGTTGAAAGCAAGACCTGCTGGTAGACTAAAAGCTCTGAGCTGTGTGATTGCAAATCACGTGAGAGGATGTTCCTCCACTCAGCAATGAATAGTGGTTGGTGATGCAATCAGTGAGCCTGGCTGGAATTTCTAGGTGTAACAAGGCATGGTGAGCCCACAGGGTCAGCCCATCTGTGGAAAGGAAGGAAAACATATTGTTGATTCAGGGATGTGGTTAGCACTTAAGGTAAAGGCTGACAGACAGTGATTTATAGCTCCAAATTCCTTTTCACACTTGTGTGAGAACCTGAACCAAACAAAATACAGACGTTTAATATTGTACAGGATATAGAGTTTTTCAGGGAGTGCTGGCATATTGGGTATCAGAGTTACATCCTAAGTGTATGACGCTACAACATAAATATTTAACATAAAATAGCAGCCTCTGTAGAGGGGAGGTGGGATAGCAATGAGGGAACAAAACACGGCTGCAAGTGAAAAACTTTATTCCCAGATCAACAAACTTTCTTCACACAACTGAGGAGTCACTTGCATTCTGAATCAGGACGACACCTGCACAGAGGTGTGATCTTAACTTCACATAGTTAAAGCCACACAGTTAGGTGTCATGTTAGAAGAAAAAATACCAAATAATTTCACTAAAACTGGGTGAAGTACATGACTCTTGAGCTGACATATTCAAGTGACAATTGGTAGACAGGTTAACCTGTTGTGTCAGGACTGACTAAGTTTTCTATCACTGGGTTTCACTGAGACGAAGGAAACTTGCAGAACTTTTTGTAAACAGAGATTATTAAAACTTCAGAGCTGTCAAAAATGTGCAAAGCAGCAACACAAGTAAAAAAAACCCAAAAACCCCCAAAACCAAGCAATTTAAAAATCACACATTTGAGCACAGCTTTTCTAAAAACATTTCTTAAAATCTGTAAGTAATTTCGAAGATTGTTTTTTTGGTAACTCAGACAGAAGCAAAAGGGGAAGCGATGGTTGTAAGAATGAAAATTATTTATATAGAGTACTAAGAAAAACTGTAAGATTATTGTTTCAGAATCAGAAGCTTACTTCACTTGTTTGATTTTAGGTGTTTTTCAGTTATGTAACTTCCAAATATATAATTTGACTGTTGATGTTCACATGTCTAGATTCTAAATATTCTCTTACACATATTGGCCATTTACAATTATTTATTTCACTCTACTCTCCATATAAAATTGTGTGTGCACCCTGTATTAGATACAAAATCTGGGGTGTTGCCCTTTTCTTCCCTGAAACAAATATAAGAGGAGCAGGTAAATGAAAAAGAGAAAGAGAATTTATTTTTTTTATCTGCCTCCTCCTTACAGTCTCCAAAATAAAATTCTGCCCAAACTGTTACTCTAAATATCTTTTCTCTCAAAGAGACTGTTAAAGTAGAAAACAATGACAGGACAAATGTTCATCACATTATAGATGCGCTGCTGAAAGCCATGCAGATACTTCAGTGGCAACTAAGCAAGCAAAATGAACGCAGACAAGAACAGAACATTCTCTGTTTAAGTAAGGCTTGGTTCCACCCGGTGCCATTACAATAAATAACCAGCTTGGGTTTCTTTCACTTCTATTATCGTGGGTTTGAGACTTTGCTGGAGTACCTTGAGGGAAGGACAAGAATTTGGTTCTGCTTTCACTTTCAGAAAACTTGTCCAACTCAGAGGAGTGCCTAGCATTTATTTCCCCAGAGTAGACATAAAAGAGGATTCCCTTTTCAAGTATAATCCACTCTGTAAATCCCTCAAGAGCCATTTGACTCAGCCAACATTATCCTCTGGCCTTCCATGGCTCAGAGTGCTGGCAGAGGCTCCACAGCCAGGCTGGGGCTGAGCTTTCAAGAGTGATCACTGTTGTCATTTATAAATCGTGTGGCGGCTGCGCCTTTGAGACCCAGGCATGGGGGAAAACCCCTCTGTACAGAAAAAATTTTGCTTGCCACAAAGCCCTTACAAAGCAGCAGCTGCCTCCTCAGTAAAGCATCCTTGTTGGAGACAGCTTGGATTAGCCCATATATTCCCACACCTCTGTGTCTGGGTCAGTAGCAGCATTCACTCTCCATGGAAAGTTTTGCTTTGCTCCAAGCCAAGAGTTAGTCCTGCCAAAAGAGGTATGATAAACGTCTGTTGCCTCCAAGCAAAATATGGAAAACAGCTTCTTTTCTCTGACTGCTTGTTTGTTTGTTTGTTTTCTCATGGTGAAAGTCTCTCTCTATTCTTCTGGGGACATTACAGACTAGTCTAAAACTACAGCTTAAACTACTTCTGAGGTACTCTCCCAGTCCAGCTTGGAGCAACACTTTTAGTGTAGGCACGTCTAACCTTTCAGAATAAAGTCCTGCAAATCACCAGAGCCTTTCCACCAGTTTTCTCCTGGCTCCAGCTGAACTGGTGTTCACACCACAGGGAGGAAAAAGCAGAATCAAAGTGGGATGGGGGAGCCCTGTTGGTAGTAGCCCTGCTCCCAGTCCCTTGCTGCCCCAACCCCCAGGGCACAGCACCCCTGGGCAGCTGCCACCAGTTCCTTGAACCCCTCCTGGGAACATGGGACCCTGACTTGAGAGCTCTTCTCAATATGCCTCCATTTCTGATCCTGCAATTCCCCACAGCCCTTGTCTTTTGTTGTGCTCCACAGTCTGCTGTTTATCTCCACGTTTGTTTTTCCTCTGTCTCCTTCTCTTCCTGGGAGGGCAAAAAGGTCTTGCTAGGGTTGAACTGGTGCCTGCTCCTAAATGAATTACAGAAGGAATAACTGATTTTTCAGTTTCTGACTTTTCTGTCAGAGCTGGTTGCTATCAGTCAAGCAAATGGTATCTGAAAATGGGAAAATTATTTCTTCCTCATTCCTTCCCTCACTCGTGTGGAAGTAGAAAGGCTTTATGCTTTTATGCAGATGATGGATGAGTGACTGGTGACATGAAAGAAGACATTTCTACAGCTTTACCCAAATTCCTGTTTTGGTGATGTTAAACATTTCAGAAATATTTTGAACCAGTAAGTTCATAGCCTGAAATTCATCTGAGGAAAAGCCCTAAATTATTAGTGCCACCCTTTCCTGCTTCCCCCCACCCAGGAAAAGGCACACCCTCAACCTCCAAGAAAACAAGCTGAATGAATAACTGCTGCAACAGGGAGAGGGATATAAAAGGTGATTTGATGAGAACTTTGATCCTTTCAATATATACACATGACCTGGGCAGAGAGGCATTGCCTTGGAGGTGGAAATCTACAGGTCACCAGCTAAGAAAGAGTAAAAGGCAGATGGGACTTTTTCAGTGCAGTTACAAACAGACATTTGGTATTCTTCAAACAAGTGCATTTTTGTGCCAAGGAGCTGCCAGTGAAAGATGCACCAGGGCTAATCACATCTGTTGTTTCGGTAATTGTCCCATTCTAGAGAAATGAGATTTCCTCTGCTCAGCCTGAATCACTTCTACTGTTCTTTTATAAAATGAGTACTTATGAGGGCTTATCTGAAACTTGGTGTGGGAATATCCCCAGTACTGCAAGGGCAGAATAATGCAGGACCATTGGCTTATATATGTAGAATTATGCTGCTGCTTGCCACAATATCGTGACAGTACTTGCCAGATGCCACAACAGATGTTCACTATAAATTTAGCATTGAAGCAATGGATTTCATCACTCAAAAAATTATCATTCTGTTGTTTTGTAAAATGTTTGCAAGAAATTTCTTTCTTTTTAAATCCACATCTCTTCCTGCCTATTATTAAGTTACTATTCCTCCAACTTCTTCTCCCATGTTTTATAGTAACTCCATTGTGTTGTCATTATGTTATTGTGTCTCCCCTTTTGCTCACCCCACACTTTAAAAAACAAAGTAGAGTCCATTTAAACCCAAAGAATTTGGCCAGTTTAAAGAAAGAATAACCTGAACAATGTTCTCAGCAGAAGTTTCCTAGCAGATGGTGTTAACAGTTCTTTTGTGTCAAAAATCACATGAATGTTGAATGTTTTGTAGAGACTGAACCTACAGTATTTTTGTTCTTTGTTGTTGTTTATTTGCAGAACCGTTAATGATCTTTATAAAAAGATCTCAGCCAGTATCAGAGCACCACTGTGCTACAGATTGGCTAATACCTGTTGTCAAAAATTAAGACTAACTCCTATATAAGAACCTGGAAATACTATTATTCTCTCTTTAAATATGGAAAAAATGTAACACTGGGACAGCTGGCTCACTTAAAAGAAAGCTGACTTATTCTAGGCATTGAGAAGGGACCAATCATAAAGACAACCTGAGGCAGAGACAGAATTGAATCTGGTTTACCTGAGCTCCAAGAGCTTTAAGAAGCTTCTAAAGGATCTTCTGTGCTTGGGTACTGGTCAGTGAGAAGCTGAATTAGAATTGTTAGCTCTAAGGTTCATTACTGAGACACTAAATGCAGATGTAATAAGAAAATTAGAAAGTTTTCTACCATTGGATAATAAAATTAGATTTTTTTTTAGGTTTAAAGTTACTGGGCTAGAAGTGAGAGGATAATGGTGTACAGGACTTTAAAAATGAAGATGGTCAACACACTGCAGACAGAGCAGTCCAGACTAAAGATATATCTGTTGTTGCTGTAGAAAATTAACTTTAGTTTTGTTACAAGTAGATGAAAAGGGTCATGACAATCAGTAAATATTTAGACAACAAACAAAGTGTTAAGGAGCATTTCTAGGTGTATGAAGATATTAGTGTCACAAAGCAAATGATCTGTTTGTCAACCTCTCAGGAACTGACAAAATCAAGACTTTGTGAGAACCTAATTCACAATTTAACAACCATATAAATCATTCTTCTTTCAATTAGGGTGTCAGTGGGTACTTTTTCCTGACCAATACTAATTTCATCGATGGGCATCTCAAAAACACTGCAGGGCTTTTGTCTGATGGACACCCTGGGAAAGTACACCTCTTCCCTTATACTTCCACTGATGCCAGAGATAACAAAGGAATTGTGCTTTGCTTCCTTAAACATGTCTAATGTGCTTTTTTTAGACTGATCACCAGAATCTCCTTAAATGCAGTTGAGCTCATTCAAGGGAGGCCTTGAGTTCCTAGGCTTTGATGTCAGCATGCAGGCACTGAGGACTCTGCTGGCCCATGAGTCATTTTCGTGCTGTACTCTCTCACTGCATACTCACGCCTGCCACTGAGCTGGAGGAATGGTCTCCACTGTTATCAGACTTCTCCAAGAATGTGGATGCAGTAATTGCTCCACTCTTTAAAGCCTCTTGTGGTTTCTGCAAATGGCATTCTTTCAAACTGCAGCCAGAGTGAATTAACCCAGAGACACAGAGCTCACAATTAAAATAAATACATAAAAAAAAAAAAATCTTTGTTTTTCTCCAGTAATAGAAGATATTGCAAACATTCAGGTGCTGACAGTCAAATGTACATTTTATTAAGAAAATCATTGAGGATGCCCAACTGCTGTGGGTGCTCAGATGGGGAGGTGGAGGCACAATCAGGGCTGGGCCTGGATAACAGGATAACCAAGAGAGAGGAGCAAGGCAGGGACAGTGGAACTGCCTTTTCCCTTGTGCTCTGCCAGCAGGGCACAGCTGCATTCCCCATGCACCCTATAAGTCATCAACAGGGACTGGGCACAGCCCCATCTTGTTCAGAGAAAGCAAATGCTGAGCTCAGTGCTTTCATGGGCAGCTGAGGAAAAACCTATAGCTCTTTGGCTGTGAAAGACAGAGTGTGAGCCTTTCACCCACAGATGTGTTTTCTCTGGCCCTCCCGTGCTACCCTCTGCAGTACAGGTCTGCAAAGTTCTTTTTTTCTTCAGTAAATTCCAGCATCTCTTACATGTTTACATTGGGGAATGCAGGAAAAGTGAGCGTATGTTTTAAATGAAATGTAACTTCTGTCAGAAGCTACTGGGAAAAATTGAGCTACCACCCAGCTAGATCTGTGGGTAGGCTTTTTTATAATTCAATAGAAAAATGAGACAGCAACTCACACATGCTACATCCATCACACTTCAAAGAAGTGTGCATACAAAAACATATTTGTGGTGTTGTTCAGCATGCTGAGCAAGCTTCATGCAACAACCTGTATCTTCCATCTGTCTGTAATTTCCAGTGGCTCCACCAACAACTTGCTGCATGAAAAGGCATCAACATTAATATGAGTTTATATCAGCAGCACTTGTCAGGAAATATTTCCCTACCTTACCGTGCCATGCACCATCTCATAGAAACACACAAGGCATTTTATTGCAAATGCTTTCGCTTTTCAGCCAGAAGCTGGAATTTACCATGGAAAGCAGACAATCCATGAAAAAAAAAAAAAAAAAAGTTTAGCTGAAAAGCTGATTTTCCTTCCAAAACAGATTATACAGCAGTGTTTCAGCCAGCTGTGCCTGGAATACTGCTAACAGAGAAGGCCACAGGGATAAGCACGGGGCACCAAACCAGCAGATGGACTTGGGGGTTCTGCAAGATCTTAGCTCAGGGGGCAACATCATTTTCAAGGGTAATTAAGCCATCACTTTTGCAAGCATGAAGAAGGTGTGGGTCAGAGTAGAACAGATGAGGGAGAAGTCGTTGCATGTCACTGATAACCTCCCAGTTGGAGAAACCTTTGATATGAATAAGGTTCAGCTCCTTGTGCAGAGCCCGGTGTTTCCACTTTTCTCATCTGTTGGTGCCCAAGCAAGGCATTACACAGGTCTTTCTGTGCAATATCACCATCATTTCATACACCTAAAGATCTCAGTCCTTCCTCTCTTGTGTCCTACACAAACTATTGCTCCTGTGGAGTTTCATCCACCTCTTCACAGGACCTCTTGCTTTCCAGAATCAGGAATGAGAAAACTGTAAAGACAGAGCTCGCATGTACTCTACAGGGCCATCTGAAACTAATTTTGAGTTTTATTTTTAATATTATTCCTAGTTGTTGAAGCATTAAAACCCAACAGGTCCGTACTTTGCTTTGTGACTGGCCACCCCAGCCTGGGCTAAACTTCAGAGCCTAAACTGAGACTCCTGAAACTAAAAAGCAACAAAATTTTGAGTAAAATCTTTGCTCTGGTGAGTTAATGATGGCAGTGTTAGCTGGCATAATTAGAACTAGAAGTTCACAGGTTTATTCCTTGCAGCCACGCACAAGAAGTAACTCACTTGGTTTGGACACATTTCTGTATTAAGGGCTTGATCCAGAGCATACTTGAGAGGATCTTTCCACAAACTCCAGAAGGCCTCAGGCCTCCAGTGCTGACACAAATTTCCTGCAGAATTTTGGAACAGCTCCCACACAAATACTTGCAGTTCCTTCCTTGTTTTCACCTCACATGTGTCCACACCACAACAATTAAACCAGCAAAGCTATGGGGAAATTTCATTGGGTTGTGTTTTTCCCCCACTTTCTCCTTCTCCAGATAAAAGGCACAAGAGAGGTTTGGGAATGTTGCGTGGTGGGAATATGTTATTTCCAGTGATGACATCTGTAGCCACATGTGCATCCAGGGAGGAGATGTGAGACTCCTGTTGTGTCCAGCTGAAGAGACAAAAGAAGGGTCCTGTAAATATAGCTTGCACCTCGTGCATGTCTAAGAAAGTTCCATATAAATAGCACCATAACTTCTGCACTTGATGGCACTTGAGCACATTATAAGCAGCAACAGGTGGGAGGCATGTTTGAACAATTGAGCATGCTGTAATAACCGTGTTTAGGAGGTCTATTATGTTCCTAATGCAAATTCCACATGCATATTTGGTTATTTCAAACAGTTTGGGCTTTCTGACTGGATTAGGGGGCTGTTAGACAGGCTAGACAATGTGAGTCTATAGTTTGAGAAAGAGTAAGATGGGTTTTGTTTCAGCAGTTTTGGGGAGAAGAAGTAAGGCAGAAGAAGTGCCAGTCACAGAGCCATTTTGTTCAGCTGAGTGATGATGGGCAGCTATAATGTTTGCACTTTGTATTTCACACAGGGTTAATGCTATCCTGAATAGCTATTTTCCCCCAGGACTGCATAGTATTGCAGAATGTAAAAGGAAAACTAAGTTTAGAATTAGGATATACAAGGGAAAAAATGCAGATGGGTTTTTGGCACTGGACTGTGGATGAAACCCAAGCCAAAAGCGCTTTGCATTTTCTAAAGATATTTGGAAGTGAATCGAAATTGCAGAAATGCCTACCTCTGGGAACTAGAGAACAGGGCATAGGAATCTGAAGAACTAGGAAAAAAAGTGAAAGAGCACAGCCAAAAACTTCATATGGCTCAGCACTTGATGGTATAATGTTGCTCAGCAGGACAAGAATCACAGTCCCTGCACCACAGACATCAGTCAGGGAGGAAGATTATTGTCTGCAGTCCCTTTCCATGAAAATCAGGAAGACAATGAAGGGAAGTACTATTGCTTTTTGAGATTAACAGCAACTTGCTAATCGCAGTTTTTTATTTCTGAATTAAAAATATATTTTAAAGAGAGACTTCATGAACTAGCATCTGCAACTTTCTCAGTCCTTCAATATCAGTCAGCAGCACATCCTGCATAAAACAAAATTCTGTTAACTGGAGGATCGGCATGGAGGAAAACAAATAACAAATTGTTAAAATTATTGTTCCCAATTATCCCCAAATTTCAGCTCTGCAGAACTTTAGAGGCCCAGATTTTAAAGGGCACGGAAAAACCCATTGTCCCTTACGCTCTTTGCCCTTGAACAAAACTGATCATAGCATGTGCATTTTTTTGCTCTGAACTTCTCAATAGTTCTCAATAGTTCTCAATAGTTCTCAATTCCAACTGGAATTTGTGGTTGACTTCCAAGCAGATAGGACAAGTGAAAAAACAACACTTAAAACACAGTAAAATGTTAATGATGTTTTCATTTTTCAAGATTTAAAGCAGACTTATCCGATTGATCAAGTGTAATTAAAGTGATATTTTATTACCTTTCCTCCAAAACAATCTTGTTTATTCTTGCATTATCCAAAGCAAGGGTTTTGTAAACCAGACATTTATTTTTATAAAGTAAGTTTTTATTTTACTCAGAAAATAAGACTGAATTTTCTGGTTTATTTAGAACCTGAAAGAAAACAGGTCATTCCTATTTCAATGGCTATGTCCTCTTAGAAAAAAAAAAAAAAAAGAAAAAAAATACCCTCAAAAATGACAATCAATCACTTTTGTGATGGATTCAATACAGGCAATTATTTAAATGTAAATGTTTATATTTAAATACTTTCTTCCTGGCTTTTCTCCTGGGTAAGTAGCAGTTCATTTTGTAGGCAGTGAACACACAGGCTTCAAAGCTACACAGTAGAAGCCAGTGGGAGTCTTGGTACTGACTTAGTGGGAGAAGGATTAAGCTCTCAGACATTATATTGATGACTGTCTTGGAAATAAACTGTCAGTATAAACTCACCAGATGCAAGACAGGGGTTTGAGCTCATATTCATAAGTATGTGAGCCACTTCTCCTCTTCAGTTATCCCCAGTTCTGTTCCTGTAAGTGCACCTTTCATCAAGACCCTATTCAAGGGTCACTTTTCTAAAGAGCACTAAAAAAAAAAAAAAAAATCCAGTGAGCTCTTTTCTTCTTTGCACTCGTGTTCAGGAAAGAGAATCTGTGGGTTGTTTTGTCTGGGTTTTTTTTAATATCCATTAAAATTTTGGATGTGAATTGGCCTATAGCCAACAGCATTTTCTTGCATGAATTTGTCTTAACATAGTTATTACATTTGAGTGACAGTTTCTGCAAGTGAAATTCTTTTAACAGGCACAACAACTGTAAAAGCAGCATAAATTTTCACAAGTCACCCCACTTTCTTTCCTTTTTGCCTCCTTCTTGTGGAGAGATCACTTCTAAGGATAAGGGGTAAATCCCAGTATCCTTTTCAATTAAATCTTGGCTTTCAAATGAGTCTTAAGTCAGTCAACTCTGAAAAAGGCTCCTACTTGTCTAAATCACTTAGGCCTTGCAAGACAGGAGATTAATGCCTAAATATCTTTAAGAATCTGGAAACTGACAAGAAATATGTAACCACCAACTATCGTGGTGGGCTTTGACATGAAGGCCAGTACATTGAGAACTGGACTGAGATCTCTAAATCATCTCAGAAACATGCATGATACAAAATTAATTTATCTCATGCCACCAATTGTTATACTCAAACCACTTATATGACAGTGCCAATTAAAAAGTATCAGATCCAGCTAAATCCAAAGTGGAAGGTTTTACATAGCATTATTGGTCATCTGTACCCTGCAGTTTTACCTCCTCTACAATTTACAATGAAATTACTTAATTCAATGGGATTAGTGAAACTATGGCCCAATCTTGATTTCACTAGGGGTGTGAGACAATGGACTCAAGTTGCCATATAAGAATTTCTGGCTCAATATCAGGAAAAACCAAACTCACACTCAAGCACTGTAACAGGCTGCCCAAAATGGTGGTAGAATCCTCATCCTTGGAGAGGCAAAACCTGCAGGGCAAGACTCTGGGCAGCCTACTGCCACGGTATCTGGTCCAAGCAGGAGGCTGGGCTGGAAACCCTGAAAATCCCTGTCCACCCCCAGGGATTCCACAGCTCAAAGTCCTTCTCCCTAACAGTACTGGAAAGTAGGAAACGGGATGTGTATATGTCTCTCATGTATAACGCTTTAAAAACCCCAATGCTTCCACATCAGACAGCAATTCATGCTCACAAAGACATCCTTCATATTTTCACTGTCAATGAACTTTGCTAGTTCTGTAATTCTCCTCCAGTTTCTAAATGGCTAAGGGTTAAGGCTGAATGGTACTCAAGGGCCCGGTGCTGGGCTTGTAAGGAGTTCTGTCTGGTTTTTGTCTCTGAGACCTGCCTTTCAGCCAGACTGTGCTCCTCTTGCTTTTCCTTGGCTTGACTCTTTGCCTCCTCTGCATCTGAGTGCATTAGATATGGAGTGTGGGGGATTTACAGTGCTGCTGGCAGTACCAGACAGAGAATAGCTTTGTAACTGTATCCCTGTCTTCCAGCAGAGAAAATCTTTGATGGAGATCTCCACTCACTAATGCACATGTAAGAACACAACCCCTCTGTGCCCGCCTTTCATTAACATTGTGGTGATAGTTATGCACACGCTGTGAGGAGAATGGTGAAGCCTGAGCATGACATGTGTGTGTCTCTGTGTGCCAAGCCAGACCCTTCCTTGCTATGCAACTGTGTTGCTTAAATATTGCTTTATCATGCTGCAGTCATGCATGTCAGGCAAGGAGAATCTGACCCATGTCATCCTCGAAAGTTTATACTTCTGAAGTAATAATATCCATAGGTCATCAAATTTTCTCTATAACTCACTGCTTCCTCAAAACTAAACCCAATGGTCACAAGAAAACCCTTAAGGACATGTGTCCTTGGAGAATTATTTCTGAATAACAAAGCTGAGGTCTAAAGTTGGGACACTTATCTGTGCCTCATCTCAGCAACTAGAAATGTGCTGAGCTCTCTGGATACTTGGCTGAGCACGCCAGCCAGATGGTTCCCCCATGGGCAGAGCGGTGAGAAGCATTCTGGAAGATTTGCACAACATCATGTTACATGACATCATGCTACCTCGTCCAGGAGAGCCATAAAGAGGGTCTGAATCTCGCAGAAGATATCTGTTCCTGGAGCTTGGAGATTGCTTAGGAAATGAGCACATAGGCTGTGCCTACAGCACTGCAGCAGAAACAGGCTGGACATGAGAGCATGGCAAACAGAAAGAAATCTAAATGTGATTTTCTGATGGCGGGTCTCTGTAAATACCCTCCATTATTTTTTGAATGACTTCCAAAATTCTTCCATAAGCAAAAGTGGCAAAACATCAGTCCCCAGTGCACAACCCAGCAGTGAAAAGATATAATACCTGGCTTTTCAGGGACTTATTACTTTCTTACAGCATATTAAAGAATAGACATAATGCTTTGAGCTGTTCCTAAACATCCCAGTTTACAGTAGTTCTCTCAGAATTATATTCAGCAGTTGACTACTAAAGAAATGTTCTATTATTAACTAACATGTAATTAGTTCATTAAAAAATACCTCAGCTGAATACTGTGTAACATAATACAGCCTACTACTAGAGTGAGGAGATTTCAGTCCCGGCACAAATGGAAGTGAAATTGCAGTGTAAAGAAGTGGAAGGAAGACAGTGCCAGCTGGCAGGGTACTAAGTGTTTCAAATTACTGTATGTTTATGACCTCTGTGTTCTTAAACAAAATTAATTAGATTATGCTATTTGAGAATCTTGGAATGCAGTGGCTACATGCCAAACTTATCTGAACCACACATCTTAAGTTTAATTAAGATGTTCTTAATTTCTCCAGGTATTCCTTTTATGCACACATATACTCAGATGTATGTGTTTAAAGTGGTGCCTGTGGGCAGTGATAAACAACAGCGATTCCTGAGGTGTGTTTAAGGTGGCTGCTTGCTTAATAGGACTTGGGGGCTAAATCCATGAAAGGGCTTGGATACAATTTCTGTGCTCACCTGCTACTTTAGGTCCCCAGTCAAAAATTCTGACCCTCAGGTCCCTTTTTCAGCTGCCACCTATGCCTGGGGTGTTTATCCTTGTTGCAGGGAACTAAGCTTTCAGTGTTACAGTTTCCTATGTCTTGAAATTCTGCTCCTTATTGTAACAAGTCGCTTTGCCTTATTAACACTGATAATTCAGCGGCTCTTCCATGCTGAGTCGGGCTAAACTTCAACAGTATTGCTGCAGATTTTGAGGTGCTGTGGGGATGCTTGCCAACAGATTGAGTGCCACTGGGAAAAAGAATTCAGATGGTGCTCCTTCCTGGTGCTGTTCCTGAGATCAGAGCATCATCCATCTGTGCAATGAAAGGGATGGGTCCATTTCCTTCACCAGTCAAGGAGATCTGAAATCTCACCTACCATGTTTCAGAGAGCATCTTCACGTTTGGAAGGTGAAAGAAAGGAGATGAGGAAGTGCTTATTGCTCTTTCAAGGCTGATTGGAGCAAGGAGCAAAAGGCTCTGTCTCTTAATCATCCTAATGAATGTCATTCCTGCTACTTTTCTCTGGCATAGTGAACACTCTCCAGATTTGAGGAATGCAGGAAAAGCTTCAAAGAAAGGTGAGAAAGTTCTTTGGCTGCAGAACTCCAGAGACTGGGCAGTAATGCATATTCCAGCAGAGAGTGAAATGTGTACTTTAATTTCATCAGACTTACAACATCCTTGATGCTTATGCTGAACTCTGAGCAACAATGGGGACAGACTATCACCACACACTCCTCTGGGCATGCTTTGAAAGAAAGAACAATCTTTCTTTCTTCCATCATCTTTGAAAGCATACAGATGCATATCTTTTACAAGACATTTCAGGACATTGAATTCTCAGGAGAAACACTCAAGAAAAAAAACTGCAAACCACACCCCCCCCCCTCCTTTGAACTGAAAGGAAATTTAAGCTGCTCTTCATTGTTGATGTTTATTAGTGGGCAGTACTGTGGTTTGCCAATAAACGTGATGGTCCTTTTTGAAGGCTTTTAGGCACGTAGAACTCACCTCATGCTTAAGTCCCTAGGTCAGGGCTGCTGATTCTCCTGGGCGGGGGTTGAGTACTGATGCCCACCAGTATGGATGGATAGATCTGCCAAGCCAGTGGTACAGCAGAGCTTGTGGAGTGTCCACAGTGCACAGAATTTTTATTCAGAGAAGTATTGCTCAGTGGTGGTATATCATTTTACATGCTCAGTACACCAAGTGTATTTGTAAACTCAGAGATCTATTTGTATGAAAAGCCCCTTGAAGGGCTTGTCTGCTTGTCCTTGCTGGGCAGGCACTTTAATACTACTCTGTCCTAAGTAACAAGTGGTAAAGCTAAATTTTTCATCTCTTTCATACACGAAATTGAGTTGCAAAGGCTCTAGTAGAAGTAAAGATTTCCCTTGGACTCCAGTTTCCTTTTTCCTCTGTGTACCATTGAATTGGCAAAGAAAGTGTAAAAAGAAATCTTTGTGACTGTTAAGTAGCTGCTGTTTTGGCTAAGAAAAATAGATCTGGTGGCTCAACACTACCTGTTCAGACTGAAGAGACCTCTCTTTAATAAACACAGACCAAAGCAGTCATCTGTAACAAATGCACATTAATTATCACATGTGATGGGAAAGTTTTTAAGGGCCACTGCTGTGACAAATTAATCATGTTAAATCTTGATCATATGTCCTCTGAAACAGCTGGCTGCTTGTCCCCAGGATTTGGTTTCAATAACCTTTTGCTGAAAACATGTCCTTAAATACATGCTACTGAATTGCATTTAAAAAGTTTAATGCTCTGACCCCCAGAATTTCTCTCATTTTCATTGTGCAGAATGCAACACAGGCAGCACACTCAGTCAATTTTGTTGTTTCTCTTAAATGTTTTCTCATATTCCGCTATTTTCTCTTGACATGTGTCTTCCTCTCAAAATGTTGAGAGGTCATAGGCTGCCATAAAAATTATATTAAAAATGCTAAAACATCATCAGACTTTACAAAAGGAAACTTCAAAGCAACCCACCTTCTATGTTTACTGTGGCATTTATGATCTTTTTTTAAATCAGAGAATTGCTTCCTTGTGAAGCCCACTTAAATAAAACTGTACCTAAGGTGGATTCTTTGTAGCAATTGAAAACTGTGTGAGAGAAAGGCACAGATCCTATATATACTGTCCTTATTTTCAAATAGAAACTTTTCACCAGTTCTATTTCCAGAGGGTTTTTTTTAGTTTGTGTTTTGGGTTGGTTTGTTGTTTGGATGTTTTCTGGCTCTTAGCCATAACAGAGTTAAAAGCTACCTAAGAAAGGTAAAGACAGTCTTCTGCACATAAAGCTGAACCTGCTTTTCTAACTCCCATAATCTTCTCAGACCTCCTGGACCACAGCTGGCTGCTTCTCTGTCTGCATGTCTGAGTTGGAATAAGGTGAAAAATGTGTTGGACTGGTACAAACCTCTTACCTCTATGCAAGTGTGTTGCTTCACTAAAATTCATTGTTTCTTCCTCTTTGACAGGAACTTTTCAACTGATAGATTAGCAGATAAAATGCCTCTGGTACAGAAAGAGAATAAAAAATTGCTTTGGCAGAATGCTGTGCTGTTGACAGGTGATTTTTTCTAAGAAAAGTACTTGCCTGGGGGTAATGGGCATCATTGGATACTGTTTTATTCCAGCTTAATGCCAGGCTCTGCAGACTAAAACAAGGCCCTTTGAATTCAGCAACCCATTATTTAAAATAGAAAACAATTATCCTGTGTTCTGGCTAATGTCTTGCAAAAAATAATTTGATTAACCAAATATGAGAACGATAGGAAGTGTTGGTGTTGGCTTGTCCCAGTATTTTCCAAACAGTAGAGTACAGTAGTTATGCAATATATTTCCATGCAGTGAAAGGCTTTTTTTCCCATGTTGTAAAATGGACAATACTTATATCATTGTGGTAAATGTATAGAGGGGGATGCTGCTTTTCATTACCTTCCTTTTTTATCCTGACATCTGGATAGTTTCAGTGTGGCCAAAAATTATTCCCACAAGCATAACTTTTGTTCTTTCCCTCATGGCTCTCTTACTCTTGGAGAACTCAGGTCTTTGTCATGCCTAGCACTAGTCTGATTTGGAAGTTTTATATGAAATATATGAAAATGTAGTGCTTTAACAAAAGCTGTGGGAAATGGAATGTGTTTGGGATCCAAAAGCCACAAAAGCAAAGGTGGGCCATGGGCTGATTATGCAGAATTTCTGCCACAGATTTCAAAGCCATGCACCCTTCCACTCACACAGAAAAAGGAAAATAACACCAGAATCAACCCAACACTTACCCAAAGTAAAAAACCTCCAAGCCCAAAAAGAGTGCAAACCAGCACACTAAGGGTAAATGTTTCTAATTATTCTTATATCTTCCTCTGTTTCAGATACAAATACAAATTTATGTACTTCTTTGTCTGCTGAAATAATTTTTTTCCCCTCTGCTGCCCTTACTTTTTTTATTTCTCTGAAACTCCAATTTATTTACCCATGTTTATTCTTAGAGAATCTGTTTTGCTCTTTCCCTTCCTCAAGATGCAGAATACTATTTCTATGCACTGTGAAAAAGAAATGAAAAAATGTGTGATTCTCCCTACTTTTCTCCAAAAAAGAGGCAAGCAGTCACAATGCACTCTCCTAGTCATGGGACAAAGAGATGTACAACTTCTTTAAAAGTCTGTCTCAGCAGCAATCCCTGCCAACTCTCTGCCCATCACAGCCAAGGCAGTAAGTCCAGGACAGAGTGCTCTTGGAAGGGGCTTCTTTGCAGTTGGGAACTCTGGCAGGCTTTGTGCAGATCTTTTAGCTACAACTGTTTAAGATTATTTAGTGGCTTTTAAACACTGTTCCTGCCCATTCCGAACAAGCCCACAGAACATCTGCACAGTGTCTGCTAGCTGTGCTCAGGGAGTGTACCAACAATCCTGTATTGTTCTAAGCAAACATACATCAGTCCAGGTTTTCTCCTGTGTCTTACTGTCCTCTTCAAGCATTGAGGAGGCTGTGACCTTTCACTGATTCAGGCATGGAAACTATAATAATAATACTGAGCAGTTATATTTGCTTTGGAAAAGTAATCCTATTGTTCTCCTCTTTTAAAGCTTGAACTAACAGTCAGCATGAATGTCATCTTTATAAAATGATAGGAAACCTGCAGGGTCTGGTATTAATAAATGCCTCTGTGTTCAGTGTCTGAACAGGGTTGGGACTGAAAGGAGAGAATGAAGTCCTCATGACAGAACTCAGGGGTAGTCTCTTTGTGAGTATTTTTATGAGATGCAACTGCTACAGAAGTGCATCTTGTGCATCCCAAGACAATCAGTTTTCTCGTCAAGGGAACACAGTGATAATTTATTCCTGACAGGAGAGAAGAACCCATAATTGTGGTTTGAACTGCCACTGTTGTTTGCTGACTTAATCTGAGTCTCCTTTGAACTCTTGATAGTATGATCAGAGGAAGAATTCCTGCTGGGAATAAATGGGGAGAGAAAGAAGCATCACTGAAATCAGTGAGCCCTGCCCTGCACCATAGTCAATCCCAAAGACTGCTGAATTTTACTTTTCATAGAATCATTCAGTAGTCCTGAGGTGCAAGCAACAAAGACTTTATAAGGATAAAGGTGACAGCAGAGAATTTTGCACTGGCTGCCACTGTAGCTGTGGACTGCAATCACTTAGAAAGTTGATTTACTTTGCCACAGTATTTTTCATAGCCTACTTGCTGTTGTAATGAGTGGTAACTGAGGACAGTGGTGGAAGATTTGTCTTAAAGTTATTATACAGGGCAGGGTCTCAAGAGAACCAGATTTGGTTCATGGTTCCTGTTTAGTCCTTCTGCATCGATTCAAGAGAGTCACTTAATCTTTCCTAGCTCCTGTTCCCTCTCTACAAAAGAATAATGTTTTCTGTCTGTTAAAGCTGTAAGCTCTTTAGTTCTAAAGTGTAACTGCAATATATGTTTATACCGCTGAAAATACATGTGGCTTTGAACTCAACAGTGGCCAATATGCAGTCATTAATAAAAATAGTATTAATTAAAAGTAAAGACCTCATTACATTTTAATAAGGTTGTATTAGATAAAAATGGCTGTACATACTGAATTCATGTAATTTTCCCAATTGTTCTCAGAGTAGTGAATGATTTTGGCTGGAAACAACTCAAACAAGCTGTGCCAGCAGCTGTGAGGTCAGGAAAAACTGCTGGGTTTTATTTTTCTCTCTTGGTATTCTTACAGTTCAGTCAGTAAAAGAAGGAGGTGAGAAGCATACAAAAAGTTCTGATGGTGTCCAGCTCTACTTTTCTGAAGTTGGTCTTTGTTGGTAAGCAGGCATAGCTCAGACTCACTGCTTTTATATGGTCCTAGGAATAAAAGGATCAAAGCAGATTGTATTATGGTAAAGTCAAAAGATATGTAGCCATTACGCTTTAAATCTTGTTTTCTTTTGCAAATCACTCCCAGAGCTAATTTTCACAACCTACCCATCATGTGTAAGCCCCAGAGTGCATAAAAGTGGATGCCTAGTGTGCACCTTGTTTCTGTATGAAAATGGGTTTTTCTGGATAACATTTCATACAAGCACAGTTGTCAGGCGGCCAAAAATGTGTGTACATCAATGTATGCCAGTTCTGGAAATGAGTTCACCTTTCAGCTCTGGACACAGGTTTTGCAGTAAGGCCTTGCTATTACAATGGCGAGCAGGGAAAGACAAGGAACAATGCTGCCTTGTTAACAGACTCTTCAAAAGAACTTATGTAAGAGGAAGACTTGTACAAGAAGTTGTACATCTCTGCCTCAAGCCTTGAAGAGTGCATTGTGACTGCTTGCATCTTTCTGGGAGACTATTGGGAAGAATGAAAGGTTTCTTGATTTTTTTTCAATAGGATATAGGAATAATTTTTCTGCAACTTGTGATTGCCCCATGATTTGGGCATGATTTATACTCAGAAATATAAACTGAATAACTTTTTCACAACCCCAGAATAAGTAGCCACTCTTTACTGTGTTGTCAAAGACTATTAGATCAGTCCAAGACTTAAATCAGTCATCTTCTTTCTGATATTTGGCTAATCCAGGTAAGAAGGAAGCCAATTCCTTGCAAAGATTATTTATGCTTGAAGACCTGGCTGACACAAAATGTCTTGAACACAAAATATCGCAAGAGTGTCTTAAAATAAAAAAAGTGGGTTTTTTTAAATTTTAAAAATGCATGTATAAATTATTCAGTTTTCCTTCTGACTTCTGAGTCTTCTGTGTTGTTTTTGCAGACTCCTGCCTGCAACCAGATATGTAAAGCAAAAATACTTAAAATCTCCATGTCTAACTGCACTGGAGCTTGTTAATGACTTAAACTCATGAAACGACCAGCTGGACTATGCAGAGAGGTGATGTAGCCCATTTTTTGGATACAAATATTCATGAATTTAAAGAAATTTTAAATTCTCTAACTGTTCTGCTCCCATCAAATAAAATTTCTGCCTATGAGTGATGATACAACCAGTCTGTAAGCAATGGATTACAAACATATGGAAATAAACAGCCAGTTTGCCACAATTTCTACCTTCAGTTCAGTTCTCAATAGTCCCGGGTTTTGGCTCAGCTCATGCTGTGCCTTCTCTCTCTTCCTCTTGATTCTGTGGTCTCTCTTTTAAGGTGGTGTCAACAGATTTATTCATTATGTCACTAGTGTTCAGCAGATGACAATAACAAAACCAATGCATTACAAGCCTTTTAAGAAGAGGAAAAAAATATAAACCATCAACTACCAAGGACAAGGAAGGTAATAGAAATAGAATAGAAAAAACAAAGCCCAGACACACTTCCACTTAAACAAACTCATAAACAGCACTGTAATTGAGGCTGATGCCATGACAAGAATCCTCACTACTTGCCAGGGAATAAAGAAATGCACTAACAGAACCGGCATGTAGTAAATCTAGCTTTGCATAAGGAAGGAGACAGCAGATGCCATCAGGAAACATCATCATTGTGATCATCATCATCATTAAGGTAAGTTCACATGCCTCGTGAATAGAAGTCTGAAAATTAGTTGGGTTTTGGGGTTGTTTCTGGTTTTGTTTTTGTTTTTCCTGGAGGATTACTGACCTCTTCTTCCTTGATATTCAAGTTCCTGCTCTTATTCTGCTAAACTGGAATGTTGTTATGAACAACCCTGAGTATGGGCAGGCTTTTGCCCACATAATCAGATTAGCAGTACCAAGAATGATCTGTAACCCATATAAAGGTCTATTTTGGCTACTTCTTGCTCTCTGAGCTACTTTGGTCTTCTTCTGTTTGATCTGTACCCCAGACCAATGCATAAGGTGAGGAGGAGAGTCCTGGTGTGACATGGTCATATCCTATTCCTGTATCTCTCAGAAGAACTCCCTCCCACATGGTTTGTTTGTGCTCAAAAATGCCATACATCTCCTTTCAGTGCCTCAAAGCACCCAAATGTGGCAAAAGGGATGATTTGGAACCCAATTCCCTTGTGAACCAGTGCAGAATGGGAACCAGCCTTGCTGCAGCTGTGTTCTCATACAAGATTTCCTGGCATGTGAACAACACTGACATTTCTTGTGGCTTCATTTTAGACTTTTTGCAGAGGAGGCAAAGTCACCAGCTCCTAGAAAGGAGAAGAAAGAGCACAGAGCCAAGGTTTTAGTGAAAATTAACAGTGCTGTATAAAGTCACTATTTAATACTCTGTTATGCTGTAGCCATGAGTCTGAGAGAAGTTGCCAAAATATGGAGTGTGAAATAAGATTTTTCTTCTATTTCATAGGAGGCATGTGTAAATGTACAGAAAGAAGGGCTGAGCACATATGGATATGACATCTGGGTGGTCAAAGAGAAGCTGTCTGTAAACTGGACTTCCTTCGGGAGCTGACGTCTGAGAACAAGGCTAAGCCTTAGCACCCATCAGTTCTTTCAAACAGTAAGGCACACCATAATAGGATTTTGGGCTTGCCTACCTCAATGACTATTGACAAATTCATGTGGTCACTATCACACCCAAAGTAAATTTTATGATGTTTAAGCATGAGGCCAAATGAACCCCCTAATTATTATAACATCCGCTTACACAGGAATCATGTCAGTCCTGCTAAATGTGTGAATATTTGGCTACTGTCTCTGCTTCCTTTTTGATGCAGAAGTTTCTGGCCTTGTTCCCAAACACTCCAGCAGAGCCATCAAAACAGCAGTAGGGGACAATTTGGCAGAGTGAGACCATGTGGCTGGGAGTCTGGAGACCTGGGTTCTGGTCTGGGCTTTATCACAGATTTCCTGTGGACACGAGATGAATTCACTTAATCTCACACTCCCTTAGTTTCCTCTTTTGTAGAAGAAGGATGATAATAATCACCCACTTAGCAGAGGAGTTGTGAAGGCAATTAATGTTTCTAAAGCCTGTCGATGTCCATAAGTGTAGCCACTAAATAAGCAAAATATATTACAACTATTATTTATTTTACTATGTGAATATTGCCAAAGCCTGTAAATTTCCCTTCAAGTTTGCAGATGAATTAGCTGTTCTCCTAAATACTCAAGTGAGAAAGAAACTAAGGCCAAGGAAACTATCGCATCCTGCTTGAAGGAAGTAGCTAATGAATGAACAGTTCACTCTGGAAAGGTAGAATTTGTACTTGAAATCCAGACATTTGGGTTTCATAGATCACTGCCTGTGAGCAAGCTGTTGGTTAGAGCAGGTAACCCACTCTGGTCCTTTCCAACCTTACCCATTTTGTGATTCTCTGATTATGTGGTGTAGGAACCAACAATTATTTTCAAAGACTCCATCATTTACTGATGTGCAGCTTGCTAACTCGGAAAACAAATACTAGACTTTACTAACTAATCCGAGTTCTGATAAAAATATGCAGTTGAAGTATTTAACTCAAAATCTAAATATTCTTTCACTATGTAATTACTGTTTTCCCAAAACTATCCTTTTAAATGAAGCACAATCATGATCTGCTACATACTTAAAAACACAATGTGTATTTTACCTTCATAAAAGTATGCCTTTTTGTTCTCATTACCTCATTATCATGACTACTCTAGAATTTTATAGATTACATCTGCTGATAACAATTTTAATTTAATAAATATATTTATTGTATTGTATAATAAAATAAATATCTAAATGATAGAACCATTTATCACGATGGGAAATTAAGTATCTCTTGCCACAAATATTTTGTGAGATGTTGTTTTCTGATGTGACCAGTGGCACGAACCAGTGTATCTGTATTACTCACACATGCAAAACACTCAGAACTTCTTAGATCAGTGGATGTACCTGAACATCATGAACCAGAAAGTATTAACATCTATTAAAAACTCATCTGAATATTAAAAGTTCCCAGTATTTCACAGACATTGAAGTTTCCTGCTTTGCATTATGCAGATACATCCATCTCCTTATTAGAAGACCATAAAGCAAGAG
This sequence comes from Cettia cetti, assembly GCA_013401135.1. NCBI lineage: Eukaryota > Metazoa > Chordata > Aves > Passeriformes > Sylviidae > Cettia > Cettia cetti. Next base: position 33,226 of record VZUI01044454.1, on the reverse strand, counting down.
ATTTGGAATGTAAACATTCTAAAATATGTAGAGACTACCTGTTCCAGTAGGCTGGAGACACACTGGGCTAGGACAAGACATAAAAAAAAAAATGCTGTCACACTTTTCAAGCCTGTGTTTAATATGTTACAACCCCTATTTAACATCTCTTTTGGAGCTTTGTCTATTTTGCCTTTCTGTTTTAAAATTTCTGTGAAATGTTTTTCTGCATGATTGCCCTTACAGAGTATAAGAATCACAGAGCAAATCTGAATGCACCCCCTCATCCCATCCTGGATCAAAACTCTGTTCCACTGTTTAAAAAAAAATATTCAATCAAAAAATTATATAAGTAATAGTAGACCAGATTTGAATAATGAGTATCAAACTGGCTATGCCACACTGATATTACTGTTGTGTACACAAATATAGAGGATCTCTAATCAATAAGAAATTTTGCAAGAAAGAAATACAAAGGCTTTAAAACAGCACAGAAAACCGAGCCAATAGGAGAATGGGTCATAAAGATGGAAGTCCTTATTTAATTTGGTTTATGTTAAATTTTAATAACCTTGCAGAGACAATAATCTGAAGTACATGATTCCAATATTCACATATTCTTTACAGTATTGACTGTCATGGGTCCAACTTCATGCCTGACTGGAAATGTAAAATACATTCTGACAATCCTTACTTCCATGTAATGAAATAAATGGGTTCTTTTCTTTCTCTTCCCTGTCCAATTCCCACTACCTCACCTTAGTGTGGAATTCTATGCTTGAAATGAGAGAAAAGTGGAAAATATCTCCTTCGCTTCCAAGGTATCACTCCAGCAAAAGCTGGAAACTTCCAGTAGATGATATTTAGCATTTCTTACCCCAAATAAATGGATTAATAAATGCAATGCTGTCTGTGCAAAGTCAAGAAAAAGATCAAAAGGGCTATTCCTTCCACCCTTGACACACAAGTGACAGATATTATTATATGTACAGTCAAGGAAACAAACTGCATTCCATAAGCAAGTTGCTTTCAGTGTCTCCACATCAAGAAATAGAAGGGAGGAATCCACTGTAAATTACCCTAAGCAAATTTGAAATAAGATTCCTCCTTCATCCAGTATCTCTTGTACATTGCATTGCACTGCTATCTCAGCAGGACTTCAGAGATCTGATTCAGAGATTTGTTTCTGCAGAAATAAATTGCAATCTTTGGTCTGACAGTTTATCTTCCAGAAGATTTACATAAGCCTCAATCAATAAATTGGGCAAGGAGACTTAGTCAAGCTTATTTGATCAGATTCTGATGTAACAGGTGGTAAAAATAATGGAAACTGTACTTGATAATTTGGTTGCCTTTCTTTTTGACATGGCATAATAAATGCAACGAATGGATACTGCTGTATTCCTTTTGCAAACATTTTCCCACCTTCCACTGATTATGTAGGCGAGGTATCACCATCGCTAGTGGCAACAAAAAGAAAAGATTCTTTTTCATGGACCCAGAACCAAAGAGATTTTTCAGTGGAAGCTTCTCTGGATTCTTCTTGCGGAGCCTCTGCATTTAATGAGGGAGCAATGAAAGATCTGCACTCGCTGGTCTCCGAGTATTTGAGAGTGGAATTATCCTGTACAAAGAGAGAGTGCCTGCAGCTGTCGGAGCAGAGCTCAGAGAAATATGCCAACATTTTCACAGTGCAAGAGCAGATGTGGTTGAAATTGTTGACATGAAGCAAGGGCACAAGGTCAAATGCAGATTTTCCATATCAGTTTTTTCAAATGTCTTTTCTGATTAAGGCAGGGATGGTGCTTGGCCAGGGAATTCAACACAAATCTTATGAAAGGCATAATTGGTCAGGAAACAGAAGCTGGTGTAATGTATTCCAGCTCGTAACAATACTACCTCATGAATAACGCTTTGGTTTATTTTTATTTCACTTTTTAAACGTTATGAATATGTAGTACAATGTCTACTCTTGGTCTTATGAATGCATGTAAACACTCATTAATGTTAACAGGAAATGTGTATGATTTTCAAGGGAAATGTAGACTTTTGCTTCTCCTTCCACACCCTATTTTGCTAGGCAGAGTTCAAGGGAAAAACCCTAGAGGCATCCTTCTTGGACTGGTGGTTTTGATCAGGACCATTTTGCTTCATGCATTGTTTTAGGGGAGAAATTTCATCTCATCTTTCCTACAGAAATATGAGATGAGAATCTTGGTCGACAGAGCCATGTACTGGGCTGAGGAGAATGCCAGCTCATTTACAGTCCTAAACACTGACAGCCACAAAGAGAAGAAGACAGACCCCTAGAGGGAGGAGACTGGGTTAAAAAAATCAACTTGGAAAAAAATAAAGAAATCATCTATCATCCCCTTCCCTCTTTTTGAGCCTCAGAGGTGTACAGGAGTCCCAAATATCTCAGCATGATGTGAGGCTTTTCTAGAAACCCAACTTTTTAAATGAAAACTGAGATTGCCTTTTAATCCTAGAGCTGGGAGACATGAAACAATAAGGAAAGCATCAAATGTTGTGAGATTCATCATAACATCTGAGAGTTTGGCAGGGCTGCATCCCAGTTTATAGCTGAGAGAACTCATATCCCCAACAAGTGTTTTTTGCTGCTGAGCACTGCACTCCTGGGTCCTGCTGCTCCAGGACACTGCCTGAAGTCAGCTGAGCCCCTCTTGCGTGATGCCGGATCAATGCAGTGGTGAACCAGACCCCAACTTTTATTGACTTTTCAGGCAGTCTGCCACTTGGCAGCAGAACTTAGATTCAAAACATGAAAGCCATTTTTTAAAGCTTGAGGGATTCACTGGTAACAGCAACTGGAAAGCTGAAATTGAAACCAAAAAGGCACAGTACCACATTACCAATTCCCTGAGCCATCTTGTCCCCTTTACTGTTTTTTTAATCTCTAATCAATTTTTGCTTGAACTAGAAAATGGCAGTTAATGGTCCAGATTTTTTTTTTTTAATGATTATTTCATAGTAGTAATATTCTAGTCATGCAATCTTATTTTCTCACAGAATGGGTTGGAATTGTTTTTACTTTTCCAATGCTCCAAACTATTTTGAATATTTTCAATATTTTTAACTTCTGGACAAGTGACAAATATTAGAACTATGAGCTGGATTGAGTAGCTTTTGCCAGACAGATTAAATCTCCTGAGAATTCTTTTGCTCCATTCATGGACAAGCAACCAACCATTATTTGTGAGAGTCTGTATGTGCACAGTTAAATTTTGGATTTTGACAAATATTCGTGTTTGTGACTTGGGCATTTTCCTTCTTCAGAGAATTTATTCAGTAAAAATCTATTGCTCCAGAAAGCAAAATGGAAAATACAAAAACATTGGGGAAGCAAACAAAATTAGCATTTTTATTTCAAATTATGTCTACCCTACTGGAAAAATAAAACCTTTTGCAACAAGAAGAGTTTCTTTATTCTTGTTTTGGAATCTTCAAAAGAGGGTATATTGCACCCCCAAGCACAGACCATAATCTACAGTAGATTTTTAGATTTTTTTTTCAACTTTTTTCACTGCAAGTGCTTCATGCTAAAAGTGGGGTTTCCTTTATGTGCAGTTTGTTTCAATGAATCCCAGTTTTTCAGCAACAGATGTTTGTTTAGGTGTGGTGGCTCACTGTTCACTAGCCCTGTGAGGTGAGTTTGGTGCTTCCACTAAACTTTGCTGAGGATAAGCACAATAAAACAACTTGTTGTGTTAGTGAGCACAGTTCCTTGTTTCTCTAATGGAGAGACCAGGTTTTAAATAGTGGTGAAGGCTTAGTCAGAAGTGCTTAAGATAGGCCAACAAAATAACATGGGGTTTCTGAGCTGCCTGTGGTTTGTCTTTCCAGAGGTAAAAAGAAAAGTTGCAATAATGCTGTCATTAATACCATCAAATAGATACTTCTGGTGTTTCTTTTTTTTTTTTTTTCCCCACCATAAGGGTAAAAACCCCAGTTATAAGAAGCCAAGTGAGTGTTTTTCTCGTGGCCCTGTGTTCTCTGATTGTCATGCAAAAAATGACCAGTAGTCTAAAAAATGTCAACCAGAATTATACCCTTTCCAGATCATTGCTCCAGGATGAAAAAACCTGAGGTTGGTGGATGGGTTACTCATGGGGAAGGAAATTAGATAAATTTGATTGAAGACATGCAATAAATTGAGTGCCTGTAAGGAGAACAAGATTGGGACCCTCTAAACATCCTGTCCTAAATTCTCACTGTGACATCACTCTGAAATAAAATATGGAAACCAGAATACATATATTTCAGATGGTTCAGATGTTTCCACTGATTCAGAAAGAACTGAAATAAGTCTTTAAGATGCTATAAAAGGAGAAAGTATCAGAAGTTACTTGTTCATTACTTGTTAATAATTTATTATTATTATCATTGATTCCCCTCAGCCAAGCATAATGTCTAAATCTATATTTGTAGATCTGCAGATGGAAGGGGTCACAACCTATTGAAGGCTCAGGCAGAATACTGCATTAGTAGTGCTGAGTAGAAAAAGATCTTCCCAAGACTGAAAATCAGGTCATAAAAATAACTTAAGTAAATAAATTTTAATTTTAAGGAGCTCCAGTCTGGGGTATGGCAAAGAGCCAGAGATGTGATTGTTGGTCTGATGGCAAATTTTTTGTTGGGCTGGGATATGAAAGCAGATAATGTTTACGTGACATATCTGACCACCTATATGCCAATCTCATTTTATTCAGTGGAACATTCCTCTAGCATTTGCCTTATGTATTTGGATAGCAAACTTCGCAAAGTCCATGATTACTTCTTGTGAAGCCTGTATTTATGCACTTGCTATCATGTTGAGGGCCCTAAGAACTAATATATAACATAACAAAATAATAGAAGGTCTCATGAAGTTCAAGACTTTCAAAGGCCTTGAAGAGTATGGACATAATTTTTATGTCTTTTTTTTTTTTTTTAAACTTTTATCCATAACCTTCCTTATCTCACTGGCAATATAATAGGCAACCTAAGAAGCAGGCCATAGTGCAGAGCAGAAAGAGCAGAAATTTATCAAAGTGCCATTTCAGGCAACTCAGGAAAAGTATTCTTTTCACCCTTTGGGTACATTCTACACACTTTTTACATAACAGTTTCATTACTTGCATCACACACTGCAGTATAAGAAGGAAAAGGAAAGATCATTTATGAGGCCATAGTCTCCAAAATTATGAAACTTTTCTGTTTTCGGGGAAGTTCAGAGACAAGGTAGGTGCCAGTTATGTAAGTGCTCATTGACTTTCCTAGATGCTCTATCTCATTAATAGACCAAGACAATAGTTCTAAATTTAACTGATTGGGAAACAGGAAGAAAGTGGACTGAATACATTGTATGAAGGGCTATAATCTGAAAAGGCAACAAAAGGGCATTTTCTAGTGAACATTTGCAGTGCTGTTTTTAACAACTCTGGCTCTTTAGAATGCACAAAGAAGCAGATAACAAAGCCTGGAGGCTAAAAAATTCCCTTTTCCATTACTATATCACTGGCCAACACATGATGAAATTCAATTTGTACCCTAGACAGAGGAAAACAAATCCATTAAGATGATGATAAAGCAACTGCCAAGGTACAACAATTTGTGATATCGATGCTTGTTGCTACACCAAATCCAGAACATCACAGCCTTTCAGTTCCCATTTCTGCCCATTAATTTAAATGATTAAGTCAGTGGTAATTGAATGCACTATTTTAAGTGAAACAATTACCAAAGAAAGCCCAAGAAACAACTTATTTTTTATGGGATTAAGCTGGAGACTGAAATATAGAAAGGGAAAAGTAAAAGTAGTGGTAAACCTGGCTGAAAGACTTGTTTACATCTTTGTAATTTCCTGTGTTTCATCTGGTTATGAACTCCAGAGACTGAACAATTCCTTTGGGCCTCAACATGTTTCTAAGTTTTCCTTCTGTTTCCAAATATCTTAATTTAATGGCTAATGTAAGTTTTCTTAATGCTTTAAGATTTAAAAACACAAGGTTTACCATTTTTCTCTTAATTTTAGCACCTTAAAAAATAAATTAGGACACCAAGGATTCCTGATTCCTTCCTAAGTGCCTGTATCCCATTTGTGTGGTTAAGTGACATTTAGTGCAAATTTAGTCCATAGCCAAGCAATAGGATGTTTCTTCATGTATAATTTATATTATATAATTTGTATGTCCTCCAGTTTTTTCAGAGTGTCTCTGTCTCCAGTTTGTGGGAAGGCTTGTCTCTTACACAATCCTTCCTCTGGAGCTGGTGAACTCTTCCTGTGCTTTTTCACTAACTATGAGAAAAAGTGTCTGGTATCCCATAATGAAGGGGAGACTGTCTCAGTCCTGTAAGCATTTAGGTATAAAGTAAATACCTAAGCACCCAGCCAGAGGTGAGCTTTCAAAGAATGAAGGATTGAATTATACACTCTGTGTCACAAAAAGAGTATTCAAGAGGGCCTGTCTACTCAACCTGCTAGTCTTTCCTTCCTGCCTGCCTTCCTGTCTTCCTGCCTTCCTGCCTCCTTTCTCTGTCTTGTTCTCACTCTCTTTTTCTTTCTGAATCATGAGTTCAAACACTAATTTAATCTATTATTTTCTTGTCAACTTATTCAGTACATTAGGCTCCTTCATTTACTGGTTATTGATTATTCTATGGCTCCATAGTGAAGATAAAATAATCTGACATTAATGAAAAGCATTCAGGACACAGGGAATCTGTCCAGTGCCCCCTTTCTGTGTGCTGTACTGCTTTCACACACTGAATACAGCTAACTACATTTGCCTTCTTCTGCTACAAAGCAGTGACAAAGGCAGAATGGTCTTCATAAGAAGAGCTACGACACTCTCCCCTGCTTTTGGGTGTCTTCAAGCAGTCTGTTGCTTCGGTACAACTAATTTTTGAGATTGCTGCTCTTAAACATCTCTTCTAGTATGCCAGGTGTCAGAGCACATATTGTAACCATATTTTCATGTGGGAGAATTTGTCTTAGTGGACCAAAGATTGCTTCCAAATCTTTCTCGCAATTGAGTTCTCCCTGAGGCCCTCCTACTCAATTTTAACAGCTAAACTTTTTTTTCTTTTTTTTTTAAATTTTCACAGCTGTTGAACGTGGGGAAATTCCTTTGACTCTGTGGGTGCCATGCAATTCAGATCACTTATTTTTAAATTTCTAAAATGAATTAGTGACACTGAATATTAAGTATTGAGCTTCAAAACTTATATCTTTATTTGAGGGAAATCACAAACTGCTTGTTGCTGTTCTTAAAACGTGAGGCAACGTTTGCATAAAGCCAAGCACTTAGTTAATCCCTGGGCAGGCAGTGTGAAGTACAGTGTGTGCTGACTACACAGCCTGGAATGCCACCCCTTTACCAAGCTCAACCTGGAATTAAGGTCAGCTTGAGAACTAGGTATTAAACAAAGAATGCAGATGCTCTAAATGGAAAGTTTACAGTTTTAGCAGACTGCACTCAAGATCCTGGAGATTTTTACTTCACCTATTGACTTAAGCATTACAAATCTCCACAGTCCCTGCATCCTTTTTCAAAGAAGCATCTGTTTCTCATGGTTCATTGAGGTATTAACCATTTCAGGCACCAGGTGGTTTTTATGATCAGATTTAATGCCTGACCCTACAGCCCTTACTTGAAGACTATTATACTGTGCAAAGTAGCTTTAATAACAATGAGAGGGAAGGAGGGAAATGGCTTGTTTATTGTCCAGCCATGTCTTTGATAGCATATGGAGTTGATTAGATAAAACCTGTTTGCGTCAACCCCAATCAGCTTTGCACACCCAGCTTGAGATGTGAAGGTCTAGCTGAGTTTCTTGCTGCCATGCAAAGCTGCAGAAGCTCAGAATAAGGTCTGAAGGTTCACCTGCAGAACTCACTGCAGGATGTCAGCAGAGACACCAGTCTTGCCTGTGATACCCAATGTGGCTGCCATGAATTATGGAACCACCTCCACAAGCTGCTGCTGCTCAGGAGGAGAACAGGGGTATGAGGTGCTGTGTGCCAGATGCTCCTCTGGCCTCTGACAGCTGCCTCCAGAGAAACTTAAGGTTTCTATGACCTTCCTTAAAACTCTTCCAGTCCTTGTTTGCCCTGGGTGAGGGCTTACTCACTTGCCCTGTTGCTGGTAACCTACCTCATGTCACTTCAGTGTTTCAGCTTTCCCAAGGGGGGATGGTTTTGTAAAGCACTCCAAACGTGTGGCCTTTCTCTGTAGGTGAGGAGCAGAGAATGGATCTTGCATCCGGGATCAGAGAATCCTCATGCTTGATGCACCACCACAAGGCTTTTGGATGTACAGTGTCAAGACAATGCCCAAAGAGTGCAATGAAGTGTATGAATTCTGGTTTATGCATTTTAAGTTGTTCTCTTCGTCTTCTAAAAGTTCCTTAGATTTGAATGGAAATTATGGAGTCATATTTTCCAAGGGTATCCTTTGAGATTTGTGGGTTTTTTTGTTTTTCTTTAGGACTCATATATCCACTCCTAATTCAATTCTGTAGGCTCAGCAGGGACTGCAGTTTTATCAACATAGATTATCTTCCTAAAAAGAGGCAGGGCCTTGGTGAGACAAGCAGGGGAAGCCTGTCTCTGTAATGATTGTGCTTTGGATAATAAAGAGGAATTATATCCCAAATGATAGTTATCAGCCTGACAATATTCAAACCCACTGGAAATGAATGGACAAATTAGAACAAAACGGTTATTTTCCTTTTTCAGCTATTTATCTAAAGGCTTTTCATGGTACATGATACAACAGTTCAGTCAAAGTTCAGTTTTCAACCCACAGCATTTGCTGTATTTCTAAAACTGAAGAGATGAATAATATTTTTCTCCTGACCAGTATAGCACTTTCTCCTGCTTGGGCAGGGCCCAAGTATTGGCAGTGAATAAATGAGGCCTTAACTTGTCCCTGTGCTCTGTGTTCAAAGCAGGTGAAACACCCCAGGGTGGAGAGGTAAGAAACTTGTGGAAGACAAGAATTTAAATCAGTGAGATGTGAGAAGGCAATACAGGGGAGCTGGGAAGAGGCCTGACCTAGGCAAGAAGGGGAAGATTGTTCTTCTGTCTACAACTGAGGACTTCATGTTCTCTACCTTATTTCTTTTTTAACTTGCAGAGTCACTTTAATCTGAAAAATAGAAAATGGAAGGTGATTTACAAAAGTTATTCTTGTTGCTTAGGAAGAATCTCAAGGGCTCTGTTGCTCTCAGTACATGAAAGCTACTTGAAGTGGCTAACTGCTTTGTCGTGTGAAAGTGTGCTCTGCTCAGAGGGGAAATGGTTGTATTTTCTAGGAAAAAGATTGTATCCTAATGATGTTTAGAGAAAGAAAGAAAACTGGCAAAAAGCAAAATATAGCCTAAGAGTAAATGACAGGCCTTGTGGTTTTGTTACAGTAGTTCCTTGTTAAACAAAGTTCTTCTAGAAAATTATGTTTTGTTGGGGATTGTGAAATGTCTGACTTAATGAGAAACAAGCATGGTGCCAGGGGCCCTACACAGACACTAACCAGTGAACAATGTCTTCTACCAACACCACCAACATCAACTCAAATGCAGACAGTACGAGGAGGGCAGGGGAGAGCCTGTTGAAAACCAGAAATTATGATGAAGCAGTGGGGGAACACTACAGGCAATATAATTAGGTTTAGTTTTGGTTAGTGCCTTTGGCTGATTTTTCTTTTAGTTCTGCCTTCTTATACTTGGTTCAGGCAATTGAAACATCTGTTAGTTTGGGGAAAAACAATAAGATTTCTTAAAGAGTTATGGAATTTTCAGAAATTCTGCAGTCAATGTCTGACAAAGAAGCCAGCCTGTATTAGAATACATATAATTAGTTGTTTATATGAAACTCACAAAGCATATAACAATTACAGAGGAAGGAAAATAACAAATAGGAAGGAACACCAAATGTCAGAATATTTGGGTTACTAAGCCATACTAAGATTAAGATCAAGACCAAACTGAATTTCAAGTGTAGAGAAAAAATATAAAGCAATAAGAGAAAATGGCAAAGCAGACACAAGAAGTAAAAATAGGCATCTGAAAGACCTTGAATGTTAGAGCCAGAAAAAAACCTAAATTGATCTAAACACTGGAAAAAACCAAAAAATATTAAGAGGAAGGCAACATGGTATGAGTATGCATGCAGTAGATAGCATAAGAAAACAGTTTGTATTTCAAAAATGTTCATGCTAAAAACTACCTCATAATCTGTTGTGCATCTAGAAAATAGTTAAAAACCCCCAGAGAATATAGCTGTAGGTATAATAAAACTAAACTGTAACTACAGATTTCGGTTAATTTTTCTTGTCACAAATATTAAACCTATTCATGAGGTGGTATCTTGTCTTTTTCAGCACAATGTGAAGATCTGCAAGTATATCTAAAAACACCATTGGCATGATTTTTTCTCTATTATGGGAATGGGAACTTCAGTGAATTCTGCATCCATAAAAATTCAATAGAGAGGAAAATCATAATGAGTACACCGCCAATGCTTTTTTGAATATAATAGTATTGTAATAAAAGTTAGGATATAGACCCACAATATAAATAGCAAATATAATTGATGTTAACATACAGTAAATCTATATATTAGCACTTAGGGACTGTAACATTTAATACAGGTAGTGATTTTTTTAACATAATAGGAGGTTGGCACACAGAATCACTTGTAAACCCCTTGATTTTGCATATTACTAGATGCTAATTTATTTATGTGCCAATGGTGACAGCAATTGCAAATCAAACTCTCACATTTCAAGGCGTGACAGGCCTTGATTTGGACTGCTGGTAGAAACATGTTTCCTGCAGACTAGGAAAATGCCACCGTGTGTTAGCAGTCTCAGTCACCAGCTACCTGATCCCAGGCACGGACTGTGAAATTACAGCCAACTTAGTAATTGAGGCTGAACCTGCTAAGGGGTCACCACCCAGCTGCACAATCCCAGCCAGGATTGGTGGGAGTGCAGGAGAAGTGATCTGTCTCTAACCCTGCTCCGTGATACAATGCAGAGGGCTCACGGTGCATAGCAGGTTTTTATGGCTCCATGAAAACACTATGTGGGAAAAGTGTGGTTCCCAATGACCTTTCTAACGTTATTGACCACTGGGATTTACCAGCTGCTCTTTCCTCTCAGATTCGAGGGCTATAATTATGAGTGGCTGTAAAAGATGCACCAGGAGAGCAGCAGAAGTTCAAATGGGGGTCTCAAGAGACCTGTCCCAGGAGAAGAGCTCTGCTTAGGGCAATACAGCACAGTATTTTAATTTGTGTGCTCAAGTATTAGTAGAAATACAATGAGAAGGATGAAAATCATATCAATTTTATAGGTTTAGGAGGTGAGAAGACTTCAGCAAAGCATCCAAACATTCCTTGGGTTTATCAAACCTTTTCTAGCTCTTTGATGTTTATTATACACACATGCTCCTATTTCAGAGCATCAAACAAACATGTCTTTCTCAGATCCTTAGTAAAAATGGTTTTGAATGTTCCTTCAGTACTCCTATTGTATATTTGTAAGGAATAAAAATAAAGAACATGTTTTGGGTTTATTGCTGTTTGTGGCTTGCTGGGACTATAGAATTGCAGTATAGAGGCATTGCTAGAAGAGGACAAAGGACCCTTGTGCAGAATTTGCCTTTATTTTGCTCAGTTAAACTTCCCCAGTCAATACCTTGCTTTTCTTAGCATCAAAATGCATTGATTTACAGAAACTACAGTCCCCTTCAATGCTTTTTTAAATCTGCAATCATAACTAAGAATTCATGGGGCAATCAGTTGTGGCTGTTTGTTTTAGACAATCTTTCTGTCCACCATTATAGGTGCAGATTATTTTACCTCCTTAAATAGCTCATGTTCAACCTCTATAAAATGCAGAAAACTTTTCAACTCTTGTTGAATAAGATGTGTGTTTGTTAAGTGCTTGATGATTTTTTATATTTCTTGGGAACCCTGACCATTTTAATGAGCTACAAAGTGGTGAAGATTTGTGCGTTGCCCAAAGCCAAGCTGTTTAATTTAAGGTTTTCCTATAGCTTATGCACAGATTTGAAATATGTTCTGGGTTATTTGTTGTTGTTGGGCTTGGGTTTTTTTTTTTCCACTTCTGGCTCCACTCCTTTTAAAGCTTAGTGCTAAAGTTTCCCCAGGCAGCATTTTCCAAAACAGCTCAATTTGTTGGTGTCCTAGGCTTGCTCAGCACACACAAGACACATTATTCCTTATTTATTTTGAGTTCCAGTATAAACACATTTGCAGCATTAGGACCAGCTCCCTTCTGCATGCCTGTGATTTCTGCTTGGTGGGTGCCAAGCTGCTTCTGTAAACTGAAGGGTGTAGCCAGAATCCACTCTGGGTGGCTTTAGAGACCCAGTCTGTCATTCACCTTATGTCTAGCAATATTAGGTAACACAATTTGCAGAAGAAGATTCTATGTATTCTCACATACTTTCACGTCAGCTGAAACAGGGAAAAGGAAAATGGTCCTGGGGCCATTTACAAAGAGATGTTTGAGATGCGACGGCATGGGAGGTCATTAACGCTGGGACATGACTCCAGGCAGAGGCTACTGCAAACACCACAAGCACAGACATTCTGCCTGCTGGCTTCTTGTGTACATCCACCTCTTCTCCATGTCTGGCTGTAACACCACCAGAGCAGGCAGGTTCATTGCTGTGCTAACCGTGCATAGCTCATGGATACTGCATCCCAGTTTACAAGGCAAATTGGTATTTTGGGGGCTTCTTTTTGTGTATTAGAAGGGAAATGGGTAGAGAAGTTTGCTTGTGTGATGCAGTGTCAATTGATTTAGAGACTGGATATTTGCTCTCTCAAAATGTTTGCCATCAGCACTGCATAACGTAGCCCGCAGTCTGTGCTATGACTATTAAGCCACTAAGGACAAAAAACCAAAAAGGTTTTCTAAGGTGAGGAAATTTCTCAGTTTTGTATTTGACTTTGCAGGACCCTACTGGATGCTTAAAGGTTTCCTTCATATCTTTCCTGAGACAGAGGTCCAAGGAGGGACACAGGCTTTGGAATATTTCAGCAGGTGTTTTCTACACTTAGGTAGTAGAGTAATAGTGGATTAGAAAGACATTTAGTATGTTTAGGGGCCAGAATTTCAGCTGGCACGAAGAGATATATTTCCACTGAAGTCAAGAATCTGGCCTTATACTATCTAAGCACTTGAAATCTTCAAGACTTGGCTGCAGACCTTGAGAACAAGCTTTGTTGCAAGACTTTCAGCATTGAATGCTTGCACTTGGACCACAAAATATCCTTTCGTACAGTATTTTGGCACTTCACCTTCTGGTTTGGGCCAGAGTCGAGATGTACATGAACATGGAAAATAAATTTTAAGGCAATGGAAATGTTCAAATGGAAACTTCAGATGGCTCTGTGCTAATGTTTAGTTTGAGGGAAAACTTCTGATCATAGTTATTTTTATGTGCACCGTTTCATTCATCTGTCTTTCAGTAGTGGTCATTTTGAAATGAACTGAGTTTGAAACTCCCAGGAGGGAAAAGATAATCTTGAGGTTAATGCACAGAACTAGGAGTCAGGAGTTCTGGCTTTTTATACATCTAGAGTGATTTTAGGCAGTTCACTTAAGCCCTGATTCAGCAAAGTATGTAAGCATGGGAGTAACTTTAAGTACATGAGTGCTCCTGTTAAATCTAGTCGTGCATTTAGCAGCAGCACACAGCCACGGAGCACTGTAAACAGATTTTTTTTAATGATGAATAAACAACTGTTATTCCTCACGCTGTGTGCTGGAGCTCTGATAAACAACAACAGAATGCACAGGGCAATGGAGCCATTCCCAGCACAAAAATGAATATTGATAAGTATGCAAGGCTGGGAAAACTCTGAAAAGAGCCCTAAATTTTTCCTTGCTCTTGCCTGAACAAAACCCCCCTGTATAAAGTCTTCAGGCATCCATCTGAGTTTCTGAGGGGATTTTTTTTATTTTCTAATGGAGTAACTAAATAGCTGCTTAAAAGGAAAAAACCTAAATAAAGTGTATTCAGATGGAAAATGCCTACAAAAGAGTTGTAGGGAATGGCTCTAAAGTGGTGAAAGAGCTAAGGAAACAGTTCCTTCTGTGAGGAAGAACATTTGTGTCAGGGGACTCTTGGATAGGGTCTGGAGTTTCATAAACACCAGTGCTGATTGTCAGGACTTCCTTCTCAAAATACTGAAAATAGTTTTATGTAGAAATGCATAATAAAGCTCAGGGAATGAGGAGGTGCATGATCCATCACTCTCCTTTATTACTCTGCTCAGGAACTGCAATGGCTAGTGTGAAATATGTTGTTTCTCCCAGCAGAATCTCTATAAATGGGAAAATCAAAACTTATTCTACCGCCAAATAAACACACTAAAGGTTAAATAATGTTGTGCTAGCTAGTGCTATTTGCACACAGCCCACACTAAGAACTGCTGAATGGAGCACGACCCCTGAGACTCGCCAGTTTTGCTTGGGTGGGGGCTCATTTGAAATCCCTCTTTAAAATGGTGTTGCATCCTTGCTTCCTACTGTGAAACAGAGTGCAAGCTATGACTGAAACAACTCCACATCCTTCAGAGCTCCTCACTGCCACTTCTGCCTCAGGGAGAAAAGGTCTTTTGCTCCTGTGCATGGCAGCGTCACTGAGATAATGGGCCCATAGCACAGGTCTGCATTAGGAGGAGATTCTTTCTTCTCACATTCATAGCTCCAAAAGAGTAAAAACCTTCCTCTTTCACAAGTCCTTAGGCTGTAGTCGCACAAAGGAAAAAGTTCAATAAAGACACACTTTCCTTTTCTTATCAGGCTACCCATATTGCAGAGGAATTTGGAACCTCTGCTCCTACTGTACTCTTTGCCTTAGCCCCACTGGCTCATGTCTGAGCTGGACTTGTCTAGTTAGGTACTTAATGGAGAGTTGGTTCCCTACCATTGGGAACCTGACAGTAGTCCTGGATATCTCCATGTCATTCCTGGTTCCATCTCAGGAAGTGTAACCAGAGATTAATGCTTCATTTTGGATTCAGGCAAATGTGCAGTTCTCCACCTCCCCAGAGATTTCCTATGCAAGATGGCACATCCTATTCTAAGGAGCTGAAAATTAGGGAACCAGGACACAGTCATGAGTTGTGCTCCTTAAGCACCTGATAATTTATCTCTGCAGAGCCTTCCTGGCTAAAGTGGATATCTCAGGGACCTCTTTCTCTCTCCTAAGCATTGTGGGCATTCACCAGGTAGGTCTTTTGACAGTGAGCTGGTAGGATTCATTTGTCACCCAGGATAATGACACCCATCATATTTTATGCTAAACTTGGCTGAAAGGAATGAAAAGTCCAGCTACAAATCCCAACATCGCATGTGTATTTAAAGCCTCAAGAAAGGAGCAGAGCCTAGGATCCTACAAAAATTTAGATTTCTTATTTTGGTTAATAGAGATCTTTAAGCAGGCTGCAGGCTTTCCATCTTGCAAACAGAGATGACAATGATTCCCTACCCTTCTAATACTGGAGGGATTTTGCAAAGAAATATCACTGAAATAGAGTGGGGCATTGAGGTTACATTAACTGAGGGTTCATAATTATCTCAAGAACCTTTTCTGAACTTCCAAGAAAATCATAGGTGAACCCCCTGTACTCTACTTTCCCTTTTAATGAATGTCAGTTAGCAGGATTTGGTGTTGTGTTCTAGTTAATATGATTCTAAAAAGCCATGGAAATTAATAAGAGTTTTTAATCAGCAAAAAATCCTAGAAACTGAATTAATTTGATATATACTTATTCAGTTGCTGAAATACGTTTCCTTCTCAATGGCTGAAGCACAAAATCAGCACACAAAAATGTTTCCATGGGGGACTCAGTAGCTTTGTTGGTCCCCAGGATCATCATTCTCAGCATGACCAGTCTGAGGAGGTTCAAGGCTCTAATTTTGATGTTATTTTTGGAAATGGCTTGAGTTTCTGCAGTTCTGGCTTTAAATGAGATTGGAGTCATGCTTCTCAGCCTCAGCTGCCAAGCTAAACTTTTCCCTTGGTGTGAAAGCACGTGTTTACCCATGTGCAATCTAAGCTACGACTTGCTGTAATTGCATTTGTAAAATGTCTTCCTAAAAATACTACCTTTCCAGAGCATGATCATTTTTCATTTGTCTGCACCCAAAAGGAGAAAAGAGTTAAAAAATCCAAGTGTCATGTATTGTACACGAGCTAGTTTGTTTTAAAATGAAAATAACCCAAGGCCTCAGATGCTATTATTACTTTTAATTCATTGCCTCACAGTATCTGCCTCTGTATGACTTGATGAATTTCCACTACACATTCATTATTGCAAACGCATTTCCAAACACTTCATATAAAGCAGGCTTTAGATAGCTCACCACATTCTTATGAAAAGCAACATTGTGAAGCAACCACGGGGAGCAGTCATATAAAACAGATGCTCAGCACCCACTACCCAGCAACACAAAAGGAATCATCAGCTGATGAGAGTAAGTTGTTTTATGCACAGAAACTTGGATTCCGGTGGACCTGTGTTTTCTGGGCTGGGATATTAAATTCTGTTGGGAAGCTTTTAAAGGCTGCTGTGAATCTGCACAAGGGAATTTGGCACCCAGTTGCTGCATATCTTCTGATAGACCATAAAACCAAATTGGACTGGGAGCCTCATGCGAGAGCTACCAGCACGCCGGCTTGACCTACTTGAAATCTAAAGCTTCATTAAACTATTTCTGCCAAATAAAAACTAACCTGAGCCCTCCCAAAAGTCAAACCACATTTCCATTGTGGTCCAAAAGCAATATGTTGTAATGCCCCTTTATGCTCCTAGTCCTCTCTGTCCTTGAGGATTGACCTCAAGGCAGCTCTTGCTTCTATTTGCAGCTACATAGAAATTCCTTTAATGAAGAGTAAAGGAAAGACTTGCTGAAACACTGTCTCATCCAGGCACTCCTGGATACTCTCTGGCCACCACTCCACACACTGCTTTGGCCACACTGGCTGCCAAGACATTTTCCAGTAAATGTTGAAGCTGTTGTGCTTTGCAGCACAACCTTTACCTCTTAGATTGTTCTTCATTCAAGGACCTACAGCTTTGTTACTGACAGTAGAATCCCTGGGAACCAGAAATTAATCAAAACTGTTTGTATATTGGGTTTTTTGGCCATTTCACACTTTTGTTCAGGCTAGCAGATGACTGTGCTCAAATAACACATAAAAAACATGTCAATAATCTATTTTTGGCATAACCAGGAGGAGATAGCCGGGCAAGTCTCACTAGGGTTGTTGTTCACTGAAGATTTCTACCTCCATTTTCTAGAGGCAAGAGGTCTAAATAAGCAATGAAGTTTCAAAATGTTCTTCTGGCAAAATATCTCTACCAGCTTTGATTTCCCTCTCCTCCTAAGAAGCACTGTGAAACTTCTGTGACTTCATTACCATGTAGTGCAAGTCCTTCTGTCATCATTACCCACTGATTTCTCTTGTGGAGCAATTTTTGCAAGGAATGTCTTTACCAGAATCTCTAACAGTGGGTTCTCTATCACTCAAAGAATCCATTTAAACTTTCAGTCTTCACAGTGCTAGCTTGTAATGAGGCCTAAAATTTAATTATATGCCACACAAAGACATTACCTCCTTTGTCTATGAATGGAATGTTTCCTCTTGATGATAATACTTCTTTAAGGAATTTGCTAGTGCTCCTTTTCACATTGGTAATTCTAATTGGTATCAGGAGATCAGGATGACCTGCTGCATCTTTGGTGCATCTGCAATAAAAATGATGCAACTTTTTCCTTTCATTTTAAGGGCACATTTATATTTGTTTTTCTAATCAGATCTATTAATGCTTGTGGTTTTCATAAATAGGGAAATGCTCATAAGAGAAAGAACTATGTGGAATTCAGTTATTTATGAGAAATAATGATACAGAATAAGTTAAAAAACAACTGGTGAAAAATCCTTTAACAGAAACGACCAAAAGGTTGGTTTGCTGTAGAAAGGAAAGGGAAAAAAAAAATCTCTATTGGGTTTGATACTGAGTCATCTGTTTATTCCCTGTGCATGATGAAGATAAGTGCAATTTGCAAAGTTTCAGTTTGGCTCATGTTTTGAAACACTCTGCATACCAGAAGGATTCAATCTGGAGGTGAAGAGAAGGTGCCTCATCTGATCAGTGTATGCAAAACTTCTACAGTAAAAAGACAATAATGGGAAATTCACCTGTTCTCATTTTTCATTATAAAAAAGAATCTTAGGCTGTATGTTTCAAGTGCTTGGCTTAAGTTCATGAATCTGTTGAATGAAAAGGGGAAGATTTATGATTTCTTGCTGTTTGATATGAAGTAAGCTAGCTAAGTGTGCGGTCTTTGCAAAATTTTACTTCAAGACTTGGATCTGATTTATGGCACAATTTGTCGGCTGAAAATTATAATGAATTGAGCCTGGTCTTAGCCAAAACTGAACCTGTCCTATAACTGGGACCTCTAAACTGATACTATATTCTGTTTTGTTTGAATTTTCTACATTACACCCTAGCAACCCTGTTGCAGAGTTCCTTTATTTAAACTGGAATAGCTTTAGAAAGAAAGGCATTTGGACTCATTATAGGAACGAGGATAGATGAGAATTAATTGATAATTAGGCTTAAGAGAATAAAAGCAGGAGGGAGACACTAGCGCACTCTGTAAACATTGGAGGGAATGGAGCAGTTGATTCTCTATGACACTGCTGACAAAGAAACAAACGGCCTTAAAGTGGGAATGAATAAACATAAGCTGAAAGGGAGAAGAGGTTATCAGCTCTTTGCAGAGTGAGGGGCTGACCCAGCCTTCCAGCAGGACCAGTAGGAACAGAAAGCCCCAGATTAGCTTCCTAGGGAGATTGTCTACCACAGTTGCTAGTTAAAGGGCTGAGTTCACTGACCCATGGTTCTCACAAGGTTTCTTGTTCCTGCCTTCAGATACAGTACGTGGGCTTAGTTAACCCTGGGATGGATTTTCTGTCCAGTTTTTTGGCTAGAGTGGTCTTCACTGCAACCAAAGAAAATATTTGTGAGAAAGGACTGCAGCAAAATCCAGTGCTTTGGTTTCTCAGGCACAAACAGAACTCACCAGATGGGGTCACAAGAGAAGAAGAACTAGTCTAAAGCATATCTTCACCCACCCTACAGGGGTTTTTTTTTTGCAGGTGTTCTAACTGATACTGTATTTGTTTTCCTTCTGTTGAACTTCCTGGTGTATGAAAGAGAACTGATACTATACCTGGGTTCACAGAGAAAACAGTTTTCAGATGTCGTTCAATACCTGAACTTCAGCAAATAAAATTTTTGTGATTTGCCTCCAATTATATCTTTAATGAGCTGAAAAAAGCACTGAATGTCTGTGTTCCAAACTTCAGGGTGACTTGGCTGTGGGTCCAGCTTTTGCAGCTTGGCTCAATTTTTAGTATACATTCATGTATCTTCTATTTCTACTTTCTTATTCATCCTACTCATCAGTAAATCTCATCTTCAGAGAATTCTCTCAATTTTTAACTAAGTCAACACTATGTTTGCCAGGGACAGTATAGTTACTGAAATAGGAATTTCACCTTGTGCCAGCAGAAATCATGGGACTTGTGCTTGAAGGCAGCCTGCAAATCATTCTCATTAAAGGCATAACAGCAACTAATTCTAAGGTTCATATCACTAAGTGAAGAGTGAAGGCACATGAGCATCATTTCACCTTCTGAAAAGGGGAGAAGTGCTTCTTCTCTGTGGAGAGCTGGTAATCCTGCTTCTGGCAGAGGGTAGTACTTTTTGGAAATCCCTTCCACACAACATTTCTATGATTTACTATGATTAAAAATACCAAGTTTTTTTATATTTAGTATTTTTATAATAAATGCCAGTGATGTATTTTTAGCTTTGACTTCAAGAATATCTCGGAGAAGTCACATTTTCTGTGAAGTAAAAAAAAAATTCCAGGTGGCTTGAAATGAGATCAGAAACCTAGCTGCAGGTTTGAAATGTTTGCTCAGTGCAAAGAGGGTATCATCCTCTCCAGGCATTTCCCTTTCTCTATTACAAAACTCACTTTTATTTTGATGGTATATTGCCGTGGTCTTAGTGGCAGTGGACTGTCACATTTCAGTGATAATTGTATTTATCCTTTGGGACTGTTAAAAGCATCTTAAAACAAGCATTTTTAACCATAAACTATTTGCATTATTTTAATTATAAGGAGATCAGAAAGCAGGAAATATATTTACATTTTCTAGGGCAAAGTTCTTTATTCAGAGTCATATTTTACAGAAATCAAGTCACCAAAATATAGGGGTTTCCAAAATTGAAACTAGAGGTAACTAAGACTGGGAATAGGCTGGTAATTCAGAAATAATGAGTTTGGTAAATCAAAGTGGTTAAAGGACACAGACAAATTGAACTGAAATGAATGATAGGCCTTGTTAATAAATGAAATGCTACTAAACAAATTATGTTTTTTATTTGGATATGTGTGTCATTCATCTTTTGTCATGACTCAAAATTCTCACACTTCATCTGTAAAGGGAACTTTCTGAGACAGAATTGAAAACGAAAGGAGCAACACCCCAAACCCAGTGTCACAATGACTTTATAATATATACAGTTAAATAGTTTATTACATTTTTCAATAAAAGGCTCAGAAAGAGCCCACTAGCTTACAATTTTCTTTGGCAAAAAAAAATCTGATTTAAACACAACAAAAAGACTTGCATGGGTTCAAGAAGGGTGACCAAAGCACTGTTTTTTGCTATCATTGGAACGTTATCAAATTATGTGTCCAAAACAAATGAATCTGAATGGAAGTAGTTAAAATACTGAAGTAAAACAGTCCAATTTTTTAAACATATTATTGCTAGCAGTATCCTCCTCCATTAGAAATCTGCATTGGGAGATAGGGACCCACTTCAAGTAAATGAGTCACTTTTGCTTCCTAGCCAGAACAATTAAACTTCTTGTATAAAACATGACCTGAAGCCTGCCCTTCACCACATCATCCCTCCTCAAACTCCCAGAGGTCAGCTCTGACATTTAACAGCTCACAAATTCAGTTTCTTAGCTCCTGAGGCCAACTTCATGCTTTTAAAACCAAAACTTTGTTACTGAGATTGATATATGTGCCTGTGTGTGCTTGGATATGTGAGTATAAATACGTGTATGCACATATACAGCAAGCACATACTTCTGCTTCCAGCCTATTCAGTATTGTCAATGGTTTTTCATCATTCTGCAGAGATAACACCTTTGTCTTTTCTCTTGCATAGCTGCCAAGAGTTGTAAAGGTACACACTGTCACACCAAACAATATTTCAGTGCTGGTGCCAAGATACGAGCTCGTCATACGAAACAGCACAAAACAGATGATACAAACAAGCCAAATAAACAGTTAATGCATTTTGAAACTTGGTACTTCTTTATTGCTAGCAGCTGAATAGTTTTAGGTGGTTTTGTTCTTTCCCCCCAATTGTTATTGATCTTTTGCCATATTGTGCATACAATTCCCTAAAAACATTAGCTCATTTCTACGCCGGTTTTAAAGCTTAGCTCATCTGGGCTATGTGCTTCGGTGTGTAGGTGTTGAGTGCTAAATACAACTTAATTTTTCATTTGTAAACGGCCTGCTTAACAATAACAGCTACTTAATTAGTTTGATCTTCTGAGCAATTTATCACACTCTGTGTACCAGCATAAAAATAAAGCCATCAGGTGGCAGGTTGCGGCATCAGGAGGAGAGAATTTTAAGTTGTTTGTATACATTTCCCCAGAAATTTCCTCACTTTCCCGTAAGGTTTCCTTTTCAGTGGTGGTAAGAATGCAGCAATGTCATTATAGTAAAGGTAATAACTCAAAGTTCACTAATATATAACAAATGAAGACAAAGAGAACGTGTCTTTTCCCTGCCTGCTCTGGCTCTTTCAGACAAGCTCCCTCAGGGCACAGAGGAACAACGAATCATTTTTAATATTTGATAAGTACCAAATAAAATTGGAACCACAGATGAAGAGTTTTTTCCTAAGTTCATTCTTCAAAATGGCTTCATGGTGATATGCAAACTACACAGCCAGGCTTCCCCAATGCAAATCATTTGTGAGATCCCTTTTGTGGTACTGACAGAAAATAATAATAATTGTATATTTCAAAAATACTACCAAACACCAGATTCAGTCTCTTTCTAGGTTTTCAAAGACTCTCAGTACCCACACTTTCAGACTCTGACATCAGTGTGTCAGAATGGATAGATGACTGGAAAAGATCCATTGAAGCTACTAAGATATGGAATAACTCTTAGTGTTAATGAAGACTAACTTTATTTTTTAAGATTTATGTACTGAAAATACTCTTTCCTAAACAAACAAATAACTTAGCCAACCCAGCCATAAGTTCCATTATGCTCTTGCTAGCCAGATTTCACAAGGTGGCCACTGAGGTCCTATAAAATTAAACCAACAGCTCATGACAGAACTTCACAGCATGCAAGAACATCAAGATGGAGAAGCCCAATTAGATCATCCACTCAGCCCACCCTTTACCCCTGCCAACGATGCAAACTTCCATGGTGTTCTCATTTTATGCTAGCCCAAGGAAAACGAACATCATCTCATATGAAAGAAAGAATGTAGGGTCAAGCATTAAAAGAGAGTACAGTTTGTACTTATAATAACCAATGCAATTCTCCCAAACTCCCTTTTTTCAATAACAAAAAAAAAAAAAAAAAAAAAAGGAAAAATAATAAGAAAAAACCTTTCTAAACCTAAATCATCTGAGCAGCTGAACGTTATTAATGTTTGTCCATCTGTGATGATTGCTGACATTAGCAGAATGTCATGGTCTGTGACCTGGTGTTCCCTTCCTACAGTTCATATTAAGGCATTGAAATCCACGCTATTGTTATATTTTCTGATGGAGAAAAAAAAAATTTTTTTCAGTCAGCAGATTATTCTTTTTTTTAAGGAAAACAAAACTTTCCTATACCTCTGGTCAATTGGTTTCTCACAGATAATATCCCATCTCTCTTTATTATGACTGATCTAAACATGACTTCTTGCCTTTCAAGCTGTGGCTTCAGAGAGTGCCCTGATTTTATCTTGTATCATTCATTTGATCAATTTCTAAACAGTGAAAAAATTAATCTCTTAAAATTAACATTATTTTTCAGGATGTGTTGGATGTTTTGATTGGCTGATTTAATTTTATTTTCTTTCTCCTTTAATTGTTTTGAAATCCAAAGAATGAGCTTCTAGAACTGTTGGAATCCCGTTGCTGAATTAATTGACAGAGATGAAATTTCTCAGCATCTCAGCAAACAGAACCACTAGATCTGAATCTGCATCACTCAGAGCCCATATTTTCCCTTTTCTGCAAAAAAAATATTGGACAATGTTTTGCTGAAATCTACAGGAGATATTTGGCACTCTGAAAAATACAAGCGTTCTATATGAGTGTTTTTTTCCAAGAGGGAAAACTAGCATGGGGTGATGCTTCAGGGGAGGCATGTCAAAGTGTGACAGGAGGTGGATGGTGCTGTGGCTGCGGGAGGCAAGCAGCAGGGAAAAAAATCCTGGTCTGGCACCTCCTCCAGTGTGTTTAATATCATATCCAAAGCTGCACTATAGGGTAGGTCAATAGAAATTCCAGGTGGCTGAGACTAGGACAGGCCCAAGTATTGCAAACTTTTATCCTTGGCATGGAGAAATGTTTCTAAGACTTCCATAGCTCTTGCCATTTGCAACAGTGATGCCCATTAAAATGCTTACAGCAACAACCACCCTCCTTTTTTTGTACTTTGCTTTAGAAGTAATGTATAATAATTGGAATTTGAGCTGAGTTTTCCAAGACCTCAAGTTGTGTTAAAGGAATATACACACACACTCTATTTCAAGATACACAGTAAAAATAATGCTCTAAAAATAATGTGTTTCATATGTGTGTGTGTATACGTTACAAATTAGCTGTTATTTTAAATGTTTCACTATAAAAAGCCCCCACACAACATCAGAGGGGAGTCCGGCCCTAAATGGTCTTAAACTCTAGGGGTATATTTAAATAATTGCTCAAGTTCCAGCTTCTATTCTGATGTAATTAAAGTATGTTTTACATGCTAATTAATATTAAATAAAAATTATTAAGTGTTAATTTACATTTAATTAGTTTTCGGTAAAATAATACTGCATTTCTGCGGTTCACTGTATAATACACAGAATAAACCAAAAAAGAACATTTTACTACAGAAAACTTACTACTGTAGGAACTATACGAGAGAATGTTCACTGTACAAAAATGCACTCCAAAAACATGGAACTGCTCTCATAGCATAGAAACACTCTGCTCCTTTCCTTCATCAGCTGATTGTGGCTTAAGGTCTCATTCACATAAATTATTGCTTCAGAAAAATATCTTCTCCCATGTCTGAGCCAACATACTTAAACATGCCATGGGTGTGGGATAAAGGGATTCAAGTTATTCACTAGGGAGATGCAGAGGTTTTCAAGAGTGCTTTGTTCTCCACAGAAGAAAACAGGCAACAGAGCACAACCCAGGAGAGGCATTTTAGAGCAGAAAATTAGGTTGTTAGGTAAATAATCTTCACACCCCCCCCCCCCCCCCCCCCCCTCAAAAAATATCCAGAGAACCCTGGGTTTATTTCAAGAAATAATCAAAGCTGAAATATTGTGGAAAAACCTGCCACTCTCATTTCTCAAAAGAGTCTTGATAGGTTCAGGTTCCCCTTCTCCACTTCTCATGGCTCAGCAAGCCTATGGAGTTAGGGTTCAATGAAATGAGCCAGATCATGGGACAGACATGGAAGTTTGTCTGAACTCCATCTCTGGCAGGCACCTCTAGTCTGTTAATGTCCTCTCAGAACAAAAGCACTGGATGTAGTCAGGACAGTAAGAAAAAAGTTTTCCTTATTCAAAATATTTCAAGGTTTGGGGTTTTTTTCCTAATTTATTTCTGAGTTCTGAATGAAAGCCTACATATTTCCTATTTACCCTGAATGCTTGCTTTCTGCCACACAGTAGTATTTCAATAGTTCTCTTTCCTAATTTGCTTTTGCCAGTCCTACTTGCAATGAATTTTATCGGAGCCTTTGCAACACTAAAATGAACACAAGCAAAACTGCATAAGAATCTCTGGCTCTTCAGCATCCAGACTAACCTGGCACTGGTTGTTTCATGTCACCACACATCTTTTGCTCCTCCTGATCTGGGATGGAAGTGATGGTAAGGGAGGAAGTGGTAATTGAATAGCACCAGTAACTACCAAATTGATAGAATATAAATTTCTCCCCAAATGCTATAGGGGGAACAATTTCCCCCCTATAGCAGGTGGTGGATGTGATTTCATAGAAATCATAGAAAGGCTTTCATTGAAAGGGACTTTAAAGATCATCTTCTCCAACCCCACAGCATGGGCAGGGATTCACCCACTAGACCAGGTTATTTAGGGCCCCATCCAACCTGGTCTTGAGCATCCCCTTTATTTTGAGATTTCAAAACAAGATACTTCACTTAATTATTTCTTATCCATTGGTCTGGTTCTATACAGTTTTTACTGAAATCTGCAGCAATGAAATCAATGATGTCAAACTTACGTTATGAGTTGAATTATGATCTAAATACTTCATGGCTGAATTATGTCACCTTGTGCCAACTGCAGCTTCAGAAAAGGCAGGCTGCTAGCTAACACAAGATAACTGACACCCAACAACTGTCTGCAATCTTTGCACATCACTTGAATTTGCAAGATATCTTTGAAATGTTGCCATTACATCTTGTGTGCCAACAGGCTGTTTTATGGTTCCTTTTTCTTATAACGCCTGAATTTTCAGGATGAAAGTTAAGAGGTCTGAACAGCCTCGCTGTGAAAACCCTTCTACAGATGAGTAGTCAGTGGCTTTCTACAAGTGTAAGGTTACTTTTGGTTATGAAGGAGAATGGACTGAACTCATTCCCAAAGGGACTGTTTCTTCATGTACAACATGGGGAAGACCACCTATGGCAGTGGGTTGGGAACACTAGACATCTTTGTGGAGGTTTTTTTCAGACAAGAGGCTCCTTGAAAAGCTTTATTTAGTTTTCAGAACCTACTTAGAGCACCTTGGACCTTTTCTCGTTTAAAGCCTACAGATCCTTTAACAGTATGATCAATAAATAATAACAATAATATTCAGTAATATCTACATCATTACCCATAGACTGCTTGATTTTCACCTGACACAGAAGAAAAGTTAGGATCACAGCTGCTTTATGCACAGTACACTACATGGTCTGACCAAGGACAGGCATTGCTCCCAAGATAACTTGGAAAGGAAGTTTAAAAGTCTATAGAGGAATTTAAGCTTTGCTGAAAATGCATCGTTCAAGAGTTTGCAAAGCTAAAGAGGTAGAAGAACAATCTGAAGTACAGAGAGCCATCACAACAACAAAAATTGGGCTGGAAACAGGGCTATGCCACTTTCAGGACCTGAACTAACCTCTGCCCTGCCCTGGTTGGTGCTGTGTCATGCCTTCTGCTACCACTTTCTTTAGAGTGCCTATTTCCTTACAGGGCCATGAAGAATAAAGAATGGGATAAATGCTTGTGAAGGATGTCTTTGGCAGAAACCCCCCTGTGGCATATTACACACAGCTTAAAAATATAAAGCGGGGAAAGGAAGAGAGGAAGGAAAGGTACCCATTTTATCCCCCTTCATTCTCCTAAGATTAGCCATTTCAATATGGGATCTTGTTTTGAAGAGCTTTGGATCAGAATCAAGGATTTTGTTTCTTCAGTTTTAAGAACTTTTCATCACTTTTTCCTTCTAGCTTGAAAATGCAACCTTAAATACTTTACCAGGGAAAGCTTCAGTGTTTGAAAAATAATTTTATCCTGCCAGCATCTGCATTTAAAATCAATGTCAATCCAGATTCAATTCTGACTCCCACAAAGGGATATTAATTTTCACCAGAAAACATCTTTGCTCTTTATGTACACCTATTACACAGAACTGAAGAAAAGTGGGGAATTCTCTATTACTTGAGAGCATCCTTTCTGTTGTTTGTTCTTACTTCTCCAATTCCCTCCATAGCCTGTAAGGCTGGAGAAGACAGAAAAATGCGTTCTACCAGAAGATTCCTTTGGCCCTCAGTTAGGGTGGAAGTCAGAGTTTTGGATTACTGAATGCTGAATACAGAATTTGAACTAATTAGCAGGGATAGGGAGAGGTAAATGGCTATAAATGTGATTATTGTGCGACAGAGAGGCATGTGCAGCACCACAGTGTGTGGGAGGCTGGAACACAGGATTTGTTCTCTTGGGTGAGGACAGCTCTGTGCCAAGCTGAGTATTGTCCTGCCAGCCAACTTCGACATGTGTAGCAACTGGATAGTGTGGAAAACCACAACAATGAACCCACTAGCTCTGAAGAGGGGAGTGAGCTAAAGGTGGAACTCCCTCCTGATCTCAGAGTGAAGAAAGCAGTTTAACTTCTCCTCTGTTTCACCAAGTATGGTTATAAAACCACTCAGCCCAAATCCCATCTTTACCCAAGATCTTTTTGACACCCTACTGTTCCTGCTTCTACCGTGGTCATTCAGTATAGGTTTATCTGGCATGAAATCCTCATTTCAAAACTGCTTACACCTCACAAAACCAGTACGCAGGCTTAGGTTTCTGATTCATGGTGAACTGTGCTGGATTTGGATGTGACTACTGAAGATGCTCCGGCACACAGCTGTCCTGTGCACCCATGAGCTGAGAATTATGAAAACCAAATTCTGGGAGAGCAGAACAAGTGGTGTCTGCCAGTCATTAGTTACAGTCATTCTACAAAAAATAAAAGTACTTTTTCTGCCATTTGTATCAATTTGTCAACTGGCAGCAGTTCCATCCTGCTGTTCCTGCTGGAGCCTCAGTATGCTGCCACTGAATGTGGATGAGTATGGTCCTAATTTTGCAGAGCCACAACCAGCCTGGCTTCTGAGGCAGCTGTATAAAAAATTGATATACTTCTAGGTACAAATATCTCGTCAGTGTCAGCTGCTTTTGGATGAAATTTGGTGTGCTGAGGGTAGGCATTTATTTTAGCTCTTGCCGTCTTGTTAACATAATACTTAACTTTCTGAATGGTTTGTAGAGCTGTATATATATGTCTATATGTTAATGCTTTAGTGAAAAAAAAAATAGAACTGACACTCAAATTTTAGCCTCTGGGGCTTTTAAAATCTATGTAATTGATTATTTGGTGTCCAGAAATATTTCTTTTTTGTAGAAGGTGATTTATAACCTTAGCTTTAACACAAATCTTGGATGCAGTTCATGCTTCCAGTTGAGTGCCTGATACTTTTTAAACAAAAGACTGCAATGATGACAGCTACTGTATAATGGACTTCTGTGATGAATTTCCAGATGATTGATCATTTGTCCAAAAACTTTTGAACTTCTGTTATTTTCAAACATTTTCATGACTAAACTGTAAGTTAGCCTGAATATCCGTGAACAACAGATGACATGAGCCTAAGAACAACAAACAGTGAAATACACCCTGAAATAATTTTGCAGAAGTACTTGCACATTATTTTAATCAATTGAGCAATTCTAATATTCTGTCAGAGGTGAAAAATTAGTTTCCACTGAACTGACTGCTTCATAGGACTGAATTCAGCCTACAGAGTCAATAGGATTTTTTTTCCCTTGCCATCAATGGGGCCTGAATAAGACCTTAAAAGGAAAGCCTTTCTGATTTCTATAGGACTTCCCCCTAAGAACATAGTTGCTCAGAAGGGCAAATCCTAATAAACTTTCAAGTGCTCCAAAACACTGCCAGCAATCTGGGACCAAGAGATACAGCACTTCTGTTTATTAACTGTTTTCTGTGACAGTTCAGCCATACTGAAAATTCCAGTCTGTGTGAAATGTAAGTTTATTTCCAGTTTTAAAAACTGAACTCTGCATTCTTCAGTAAATGGTGGCAGGAGCCACTCCTTGTTTCAAAGCCATTTTGGTCCCATTTCATTCCACAGCTGCTGTCTTTTTCTTTGCTCTAAAAAAAAAAAAAAAAAAAAAAAAAAAAACAGCACAAATATTTTTGTAAGACCTAACTGATAATTAAGCAATAATGGCATGATGAAGACAGTGGAAGGGCTTTAAGGCCCCAAAGAAATGCTAGGGTCACCAGGGGTTAACTTCATCTTACTTTTAATTAAAAGCTCACCTGGATGACTGCATCATATTCTTCCCTCAACCAATGCTTTTCCCCAAGATGTAGTGGAATTTTGGTTCTTGCTGTATTATAGCAAGTTCCCTTTTTATTAAGAGACTTTTGTGGAGGTTGAGCAAGGATGTGAAAAATGTACTTGATATGCAAACATATTCTTGAAAAAAAGAACAGATAAGGTTTACCAAGTGCTGGAATCTAAACAAGTAAAACTTAAGTAAATGGAAATAACCAAAGTACAGATGCTATGGAACTTAGCCAGTAGTTCATACCCTTGTGAGTGGTGCCTCTGAAGTCCATGGTTTAATTTATTCTTGGTATAACTCCATGGCTAAATCTGCACTCTTGGGACTCCTCTGTGGGATACAAGTTCCAAGTCTCTACCCATATTGAAAGCTGAATTACAAATCAAGAAAATGCTCAGTGAGAACTGTAAGAATTTCATGAGATAGATACATGTATTAAAGGATGAATACTTTCAAAGGCTGTCGTGTGCCTCCATAATAGAATATATTCTTATTAAATGAGCAGATGGTACATGGCCCTTGCAGATGTTGAGACTGTTAATGAGAGTACATTCCTGGCTCTTCCATTGCAAAATCAGAAAATCTCCACTGTACTTTTCTTCCTCATCTGCTCTGTCCTAGCCCTTCTACGTAAATAAACCTAGGTTTTGCACATTGTTTCAGTGCCATTGATATGTTTTATGCCGGATATATATTAATCAAAAAAGGTGACATTCTATTGTGCTATGAAATTGCTATCAAGAGATTTAAAACAATATTCCTTTTTCTCTTTTATTTTTTTCCCATATCCTAGTGACTTCAATGGATGCCACAACATTTTCAAAGAAATAATAACAGGTTTACTTCAGTTGCTTTGGTGTGTGACTGCAGAGAACAAGTCACACTTTTTGTCATCATTAGTTATGTGCTGCACAATTAGTGACATTCTGGTTTCCAGCTAGCAGTTAAAATGTTTTCAGTTCAACAAGTGATTATTTATTTCCCTTTTTGGAAACAATGCAGTGGCAAATACAACACAATTTTTTTTTATTATTTCTCATTTTTGTTATTTATACTCAAAATAAAACAGATTCTAATTGAGAAATAAAGGGAGCAAGACAAAATTCCTGTTTTGGTGGACTTGCATCTAATGTATCATCACGGTTTTTAACAGAGATGAATGCTGCAGAAAAAAAAAAGACTAATCTGTGTAGCTTTAGGGTCAGCTAGGCATTCCCAGGAATTATTTTCTGTGTTTTTCAGCAAGTACAGCACTTACCATATATGTTCATAATATTTACATACCACAATATTCTTAGTTGTAAAAGCTCAGGGTCATATTGTCACACGCCTTGGAGGATTAGAGGGAAAGTTACTCACTTGTAGCTTGGTGCCTGCTTGTCTGCACATACATTGCAAAACAAAAGGAAATCCCCTTCAATTCAACTGATGCCAACAGCTCCTTCCTGACAGTAATAGAGAGGGTCGACTTTCGTGTAAGACTACTGACTTAGGATTTATTAACATTTTGGTGAGTTTTCCAAAATGAACACACTTGTATTTCAAAAGAAATATTTCCAGAAGCACCTTGAAGATTTAGGAGCACAAATCTCATGTGTAAAGGATTTGTGAACCCAGAATGCAGTTATATTTTTTCTAAAAGCATCCTGGGAAGCTTTCTTGATTGCAGCCTCTCCCGCTTTCTTTACCTCAAGAAGAGTCTCAGATGCAGCAGGAGCATGCTCTCTCATGTACCTGCACCCTGCTGGCCAGGCTAGAAGCTGTCCATTAGGTACCTGGATGAACAGGAGGATATCGAGAGGTTCAAGGCAAGGCTGGAGACTGTTCCACAAGCCTTTCCTTCAAGCAGGAAAAGCTTCAACAGGTTTTTGTGGGTTTTCTGGTTTTTTTGTTTTTGTTTTTGTGTTTTTTTTTTTTTTCCCTGAGTTGCTCCATCAAATTGATTACAAATTCTGGTTTGTATTTAAAAATACTTTGAAAAACTCACCTTCAGCTCTGCTCTTTGATAGGCTGAATGCTAAGGGTGAAACAAAGAGTTGAAGTATATAAGGATAAGGTCATATTATCATTGTTATAATCACTAATTTCTGCCTTATATGTGTGTTTAGGGCTTAGTCCACTACTGCCACACACCTTGGTTTTAGTTATTGCTACCACAAATATTAAAAATTATAACCAGTCATCTGCATATCATGTAAGTGGTGAACCAGTACCTCTGTATCCATACAAGTGCTAGAAATTTTGTAGGTTTACATAGCTGTTTGTCTCTGCCAGCTTACAGCTCCTCTTGCTTTTGTTTGAGTACCACAAAAATCCCTGAGTGTTTTCTGCCTTTTTCCTCCCCTTCCTCTCCCTTCCCTTCCTTTCTGGTGGTGGTATTGCTTATCTGCATTTCTTTCTTGGATAGTTCCCTGGCAATCCCTTTTGCGGTAAAAGATGAAAAGTATGGAGAAATCATCTCAGAAGAATTACTGGATCTTTTCTCTCTACTGAAAAAGAGAATTAAAACAACTGTAACATCAATGAAATTGACTGTGATGCTGCCAAACAGAAATTATTTTTACAAGGCCTTTAGCTGTTAGCATAACAAAATAGATCTTGGATTACTGTTACCCAAAACAGCCTTTAATGGAAAAAAGCCACACCCTGCTAATGTCTCTGAACTTAAGGGATGCAAAACAACAATGATAAGGGAGACCACACAATTCTGTACAGAGTTCTGTGTTCCAGAAGTTTAACAAATAAGGGCATTGCAGAGCAAATCCTGCTGGTAGTTCTCATAAGTAAAAGATGACTTCATTTATTATTTTACAGAATGACATTCTCTTATTCAAGTAATTAGTGCATATATTGGAGGACTCAGTTCATGATACAGTCCTAAAAGCTTACATTTTTTGAATACTAATTCCAGATTGCATGATGATTGAAAGGGAACTAAGATGAACTGATTTTTAAGCATCCCAAGGGACCATGCTCCCCATGAAAACTGTATTTTGTAGACACTTTCAGGCCTCCAAAAGACATGTCCTTAAAATGACCTTACAGCTATGCAATGGGCACTTAGGATGACATCATAAAGAGGCCATTACATTCCAGATTAATTTGCTATCTACCAGTAAGTATTAATTTACTGTCATTAAAATGGGAGCAGAATGACCACATCTGTGTCAGTCAGGCCTTTAGAGACCGTGTAAATGTCTGCAGTGAAACTGTGTGACAAGTAAAGGTCAGAGACACATGACCCCATGCTTACATTTTATTTTGAGTTACTGTGCTGATGCTGTGCTAGCAGTTACTCTGAACATTTTCTCTTATTGTACCTGCAGTACTCAAACTTCTTCTGTTGCCTTTAACTCTTCAACCATCTGTGAATAAGTTTGGTAAATGGAAATTCCCTCCAAGCTCCTTGGCATCTTCCTGTATTTTATCCTTTTTCTATCAATTTTCATACATTCCTTCTTTGCATGGTTTGAGCTGAGAAGCCCTTTTTAATTAGGTTATAGTGATCTGATCACCACAGGTGCAAGGGAGGAATTTTTTCCTGGGGGATAATGTTGTAGACTTAGCTAAGAGGGATAATACTTCAGTTGTTTTTACCTTCCTTTGACAAATCAGGTGTTGGATTCACTGTGCAACACTTCATGGACCAATGGTCTGATCTGATAAGGCAAGTCGTATGCTCCTACTTACACTGCATGGCTGCCATTTGACTTAAATCATTAAAATGTACCCTAAACCGAGGAGCAGATGAGGGATTTTGAATACATAGGGATAACCTTTTTACTTTTTGGTTTGTGGTGGGCATTTGGGTTTGTTTTTTTTTTTTTTTGGTGGTTTTGGCAGGGTTTTTTTGTTGTTGCTTTGTTTTGTTTTGGGTGAGGTTTTTTTTGTTTGTTTGTTTGTTTGGGGTTTTTTTCTGTTTTTTTTTGGTTTTTTTTTTTTTTTTTTTTTTTTTTTTTTTTTTTTTTTTTTTTT
>VZUI01044444.1:0-88854 GCA_013401135.1 Cettia cetti | reverse complement strand
TCTTTCTTTCTTTCTTTCTTTCTTTCTTTCTTTCTTTCTTTCTTTCTTTCTTTCTTTCTTTCTTTTTCTTTCTCTCTTTCTCTCTCTCTTTCTTTCTTTCTCTCTCTCTTTCTCTCTTTCTCTCTCTCTTTCTCTCTTTCTTTCTCTCTCTCTCTTTCTTTCTCTCTCTCTCTCTCTCTCTTTCTTTCTCTCTTTCTCTCTTTTCTCTTAATTCTAATGGGCTTTTTTGGTTCTGCTTGGAGACCACAAAAGGTCCCTCTCTTGATGACCTCAAGATCACCAGTAACTGCCAGTATTGCTTGAATACCATTGCAAAGTTCATTTTTCTCTGTCAATATGAAGACAGAAAGCAATCCAGCTCTAGATACAGGGACTTTGAACTCCAAGTGATCTTTCCATATCCAAGAATACTGTTTAAGGACTGTTAGACAAAAATGTATCTTTCCCCTCAAAGCTACCCCTATTTACAGCAGATTTTTTAGCAGTCACAGAAACTGCAAAGATGTCCTCATACCAAAGGCTGTTTCATTGGGAATTTAGACAAATTCTAAAGTAGACTAAGTAAAATAAACACAGAATTGCTTGCAAAAAATATATTAGAGAAGATAAAGCTGGTTAAGTATCATCCCATCTAATCACTTAAATTGAAAATACTTAGTCAAAGAGTAGTGAAAATGAATCCTTCTAAAGAATCAAATCACTTGCTAGAACAACTGTCAAACCACTAAAGTATTAGGAATGACTCAATTTGCCTTTTCCTGCAGTGTACTTTATTTATTATAAGTCTTTTTCTTAGTTTTGGTGTAAATTCATCAGAGTTCATGATGAATAGACATTTTCAGATGTCATTGCCTCTAGGTGTAAAAATCCCAAGTCAATTCCTTCTTCCTATTTTCAGCAAGGAATACACTAGATTTAGGGTTGGGTTTTATTCTGTTTTTTACCAAATATTCTTTGCAACAGATGTTTAATTAAAGGCTGCTAGACAATTTAAACTTCTCAGAAGAATACAAATAAAAGCTGTTAATGAAGTAAATATCTGTTTAATTTACAAACATCAGTAGCATTACTGATATCAGTCCAAATATGACAAAGCACACTGCATTACACATGTACATCTAACTTTTTTGTAAAAAAAATAATAAAATAAAATTGAAAAAACATCTGCATTTTTACAGGGTACCCTGGGTTTTACTGAAAGAAGAACACAACCCACTATCGATTACCAGTTCTACATTATAATTTAGCAGCAACATGTTAACATGGGAACATTAGGGCAGTAAAGTAGTTTTATTATTTGGGGAAAATCACAGTTTTTGATAGCACAGCCTTTTTTTCTTTTTTATAAAAAAGGTAAAGAGCTCCTTGGGAATATTAATTTATAAAGATCTATCTTCTATGTCATTTTCTACATGCCATCTTATTTTCTGTAAGTACTGTATATAGGGAAAATTAACTTCTCTACAATTGCCATCTAGTGTAAAGACATTTTCTGTAATATATTACACGTTCTTGGAAGGTGTCCTGAATATCTGCTATACGTGAAACTGCAAATTGTTACCACTTTCTATTCAGTGACACCAAGTGGTCAGATTCTAAGGAAAAGGAAAAGGGAATGGAAAGGGAAAAAAACAGACTGAAAATATTTACCCCAAGACAACATGCTACGTTAGTTCTATTGCAAAAAAAAAATCCTGATCTTTAAGTCCTTTAAAAAAATTACAAAAATACTGGGACAAATATAAATTAATATATATTAAAGCATTGAAAAACAGTAAAAGGGATGGTCTAAGAGGGTTAAGTACAATGTACTTTGATACAATAAATATTTCTCAATGAAACCCAATACTGTATAGAGTTGTTTAGAACTCATAGAAACAGAAATCCATATTATTACTAATTTACCCATCAATAATCTATTTTATCATCCCCAGAACATTTATATTACAAAAAATTAATACTGTAAAAGGGAAGATAAACACTTTTTTATGCTTCTTTTGCTAACATGCTGACATAAAAGTACACATCATCAGGAGATTTCAGGATTATAGTATATTCTTGTATCTCCCATTTCCCATTCTTTAAATGAGATCCCATCTTCTCAAGATGCCTAATAATTCCAAAAGACAAAATGTGTTTCAAACAATTGTTATTTCTGTATAATCTGTTTCTTTTTGCTCATAAAGCTTCCTCATCCATGGGTAAGTGATTGGTACGATCTGTCAAGACAATAAAATAGACTGATACGAAAGTGAAAAAAACAGGCCTCGTGTTCTGGTCAGTATTTCATCTCTGAGCTGTTAAGTTGAAAATCACATGTGTATGGTGTCAATGTATCTTCAGCATGTTACAAAGAAGAATCCATGTTAAAAGCAGTTAAAGTTTCCCGTCTCTGCTGCAATGTTACCAGGTCTTTTTTTTTTTTTTTTTTTTTTTTTTTTTTTTTTTCTTCAAAGCTCCTCTTGGGTATGAGAAGTCTCAGTTCAAGCACTTGAATCTTTTTTCAATGAAGAAAAAGTCTTTATTCTCATAATAAAAATAAGTCTGTTCTGTATTTTACAATATATTTCAAATATTTCCACTATGAAGCATTAATTAGTCCGACACGGTCAATAAGTATACAACATTTTCAAAAGACAAGTGTGACAGGGACACTTAGGAGGGACAATTTGTACAGCCACACTTCACCACTTTTTCGACCTCGTCCACAAATGACGACCCGTCCGTGCACTCGAAGGAGTATTTCCGCCTCTTGCTCCGCAGCGGCGCGCAGCACTGCCCGGCCGAGCACCCGCCCTTACATTCTAGTCTCGAAACCTTCTTGGTCGTCTGGCACGCTGCATACCCTTGCTGCTTTTGGTAGTAATCTCGGACTCGTTCCCCTCGACAAGAGATTTCTGCGGGAAACAGCATTTAAAATAAGAGATACAATTTTGAGACACGGGGTCAAAGGATGTGTAACACAGGAAGATGCTGTGTTACTATTTGCAGTTGGGATTCATAGTTCGAAGTTTGAGCGAGACTGTATATTGGAAACTAGGGGTTCTACCGAAGAGAATTTGATTAATGCTAGGTTTCATTCCCTATACCTCCTATTTTTGGTAAAGCTTATACTATGTATATGTAAACCATAAATACGAAGCTATTACAATGACAAGAAAATTGAAAGCTTAAATCTTTTCCTCTTTTAGAAAAATACACATCTTCTGTTGCTACATTGCTTGCAGCTGGTTCTGTTTACCATAGGGAAACGTTTCAGAGAGCATGCAATTTAATTTATTAGACCTGGAGTTTAATGTTATTCAAACTCTTATTTAATATAAGTTACATTCTGCTAACTTCATAAATTACTGAGGTATAAAGGCAGCTAAAAATGAGACATCTGTTAAAAGTTCTACAACCTTATTCTTCTATTCACATCTATGTACAATACAAAATAAATGCCATCTGGGGTAAGGGAAAAGGAGGGAGAGGGAGAGCTTTGATAGACAAGGGAAAAAAGAAAAAGGTAGGGGGAAAAGTCATCCTGTTTTCATCCATCTCACCTGCATAATTCGCTGTGATAAATCAGTTGAAGCTGAGAGGTCAAAAGTAGAGTTTGTGATAAAACTAGGAGCAGAATCATTGGATTTGGCTTCTCAGTTGCAGAAGGTAGAGAAACAATAAATACAGAAAGATACAGCAGGTAAAAGGTAATAGTTAAATATAGTAAAAATGTGTTTCTGAATAAAGGCAAAAAGAAAAAAAAAGGAAATGTTTTCACAGCAAAACATTTGATGAAAAAATCCTCAAAATGTAAACAAATTCATGGGAAAGGCTTGATTTTTCTCTCATCAAGATAAATTCATATGGTAGAAAAAAAAAAGCAACAAATATGTGTGTGGTGGAAAAAAAATTGGTCATGTTTTTGGCTGTTTATGTGCTTGGCTGTTCATGTTTTACTGAAAAAGCCTATTTTCTCAGACAGCAACAATATTAATTAATTTTTTTACCTTTATCACAACTGTCCCCCGTATATCCGCTGCTGCATTCGCAATATGGTTTCCCAAGTCCTGAAAGCCTACATTTGCCATGTTTACACCTGATGGATTGGCAGGGGTTAAGCAGCATTTCCTCTTCATCACAGAGGACTCCCCCATGTCCCTGCAGGCATTTACAACTGTATGAAAATGCATTGATCGGCAAGCAGGTACCATGCACACATCTACAGGGGAAACAAGCCCAAGAGAATAAAAATAAATTATTCATCAAAGTTCAGGCTAAGCAACATTAACTACAAATACTTTGGACTGTAGAAGAAATTGCTTTTGTTTCTAATGGACTTTTTCAGTGAGATGCAGTGAAGTGGTTTATAATTGGTATGCAGGTTTACACAAAACAAGCTGCAGTATAGAACTCCCTCTCACCAGAAAATAGCCACTGTAGATGTGTTATGGAAAAATTTTACAGGCCACAGTTACTAAAAACAAAATTTCCTGTCTACCTAAATTTTATGCATGCTTTTGAGAAGAAGACAGCAAAAATCAAGCTAAAGAAAAAAGCAACTCACCTGAAATTTTGGTTCGTGTATCATTTAAAAGAAACTCCATATTGTCACTCACAAAATATGGGGCTCCCAGCACAAAGACAGGTCAGGCACTTCCTAAGAGAAACTATTCTGACTCAAGCAATGGTAGTCTCAAGCTGAACACGTGCTTTTCCTTCAAATACATTAGTCTGTATTGCCAACTGCAAGTAGCAGAGTCTTGTAATGTCTGAGGCAGGTCTGTGCTTCACTGCAAGGAAACAGCACTCACCCAGAATTCATACCAAACCTCACACTGGAGGAGGCTGCGCATTATCAAGTCACACCCGAAGAGATTAAAGCAACTAATTTCCCAGTTGAGCTTCAATAAACATTTGTGGCAGGCTCAAATCTTGTTAAGACAAAAAAGATTGTGAGTTAATCTGCACCTGCTAAGTTTTGATGTACAGTAGTATGGGAACACACAGCTGGTCTTCTCTTTGAGAGAGAGATGGTGTTTCCCAAAAGGAGGATGCTGAATTACCTGTTCCTAGCTGTATGCTGAACATTAGGGATTTCATCTTCTGAAACCATCGCCAGTGATTTGGAATAAAATTACTTCCCTTTCCTCATTTGGCAGCATGGGATCAATAACTTCCTTCCAAAAAAAAAATGTTATTCTCTTTAACTGTTGTTTCCATAGAAAAATTTTCTATCTACATACTGGTTTCCTAGGGAGATCACAGTGAAAACAACTCTGTGGGGAAGAATGCAATCCTGACATACAAGTCACCTTTCTTGATGTTTCTGCTCTCTACTGTTTTTCCGCTCTGTAGTGTACTGCTCTAGAACTCACAACCTCCTTAGCATGTTATGACAGCCACCGAAATAAAAGAAAAACATTGACATAAAAAGTAGAAAAATCCCATTTGATCTAAACTAAAATAATTTGTTTCAATTTGAAGATAACAAAAATTCATCTAAAATTGCATGTTGTCTTAAAAGAAGTCTATTAAGAGCAACATCTCATTTTGAATTTTTTAAGATAACATAACCAGTTTGGAATTAAAAGCTGCAAATAAAAAACTCATTGGTTATGCATCTCCAACTTCTCTATTAGTCTGTATTTTGAAGCAACCATGTTCTCTACAAAAATTAGAAATTGTTCCTGTGGTTGAAGTCTGATACTCCAAGACTGTTATTAAGCAATTCAAAATGGAAGGCTTAGACAGTACCACAGAGCAGATAGCTTTTGTTTAGTTTTCATTATGTTCAGCATTTTATCTTTCCACCATTTATAAAACATCCACTTTTAGGACATCTGATTTACAAAGTTACTCAGGTGGCACTGACATCCTGTCATACTCTATACAGGCTTTAGATATCAAAGCAATCTGTGTCAAGATCTTCGGCAAAGTTTTGCTTTGACTTAGAAGATGATTAAAATTTAGCTAATGCCAACTCTTATACTTTTGTTTCCACCTGCTCTTTGAAGCTCTAAATTTCATCTTCAGACTGTACTGAAAGGAACATCAAGCTAAGTGCAAACTCTTGGGCACAGTTTCATCTCATCTAATTTTAGGTACCTGTGTCAGGCACTCAAGTTGGATGTAAATTGCCATAAGCTCCAGACACAGGGGAGAAAAGAGCTTATCTAGAGGATGACTAGAGACCTTGAGGTTTTATTTAGTCTTTTGAAATGTGCTTATTTCTTTTACTGACTAGAGAACAAACTTTGGTCACTGTATTTTGAATTCAAACACCTAGATATAGGTAAAGTAAATGTGTCTTAAGCCTTTTCATGATGTGCAGCGATCTCTAAAAGATCACCTATATTTGAAACAGAGATCCCAGTGACAATTCCATTGCTCAGATAAAGCACAATGTTAAACTGTATTGGATAAAATGCATCTATTCAATAGACAATTTAGAGATGAATCAAGAAATAAAGAATTAAAATTGCCAGGAAGAAAAGAACAAGCCCTCCTCCACTGCAAATAAAAAAATCTGGTTTGACTTTCTCTCTTAAAAGCTCACAGCACAGTATACAGCTGAAACAAAGGCAATACGTTAAAGAATAAACAAAATATTAACACTGTGCTCACTTTCTGTCCTTTCTTTGATACTGCCTACATCTGATAACAGTAACTTCATTATTTGCTGCAGAAAAGCATTTACTTTGGGTACTAATGTGCACAGTTATAAGAACCAATGAGGAATCTAATATTTAAAGGACAGTTTAAAGAAATTTTCTGGCTTTTCTGATAGTAGAACTTGTGGGTACACTTTGATGTTATTTTTTAATCCAGTAGTATTTAAGTATAAAGTCACATTTGTATTTTTTAACCTGCTGTGACTACCCTTTTTAAAGTTACTGTGAAAGAGGACAGCCTAAGAAAAAGACCAATAAAAATGAAATGCTATAATGATGTCATTTAAAGCCTGACTGCTCTAGCTCTGAGAAGAGTTCAAAACTTGAAAGTACTGAAAGAGTCCATAACCAATATAAAGAAAACCGTGTTGCAAAGCATGGTAACTGCAGTATAAAACTTTAAAGGGTCAGACTTTCCAAACATTATGTGCCAAAATGATTTAAACAACACTTTAAATGGGAGCTGAAAATCATCTTATTAGAACCTCTTAGCAAACTTAGGCCACTGAACCCTTAAAGTCAAAAAATTACATAGGCAAACACTGCACTGAAAAAGCAGCAGCCAAAAGATCTAAACAGACCTGCTTTACCAAAGAAAATAAAAAATATTTTTTAAAAAAAAAAATGCTAAGTCTGTACTAAGGACAGTGGTAAGGACAAACAGAATGACATCTTGTTGCCCAAAATAAGTAAATACAGAATAAATTTGAACTTCTGAAGTTTCTGATCTTCTTGTGCTGGGAGTCCATGAACCCAAACTGAATCTGTCTCTACAGTAAATTTGAAAGATAACTATGCATAGATATTAATACTATCATATGCACAATTACACATATATTTTTCTGTCTCCATACATTTATATACAAGAAACTCTCTATAGGCATATATAAACATCTAAAATAAAATTTTCTGCTCAAAGCAGTACACAGAATTAACACACTCAGACTGAAACAGAAGTTCACCATAAAGATTGAAATCTGTTTTCCTGCTAAAACCTGGGGTACTCTGAAAGCATAAAATATTAGCTATGCCCATTGTATAATATTTCAA
Organism: Cettia cetti; assembly: GCA_013401135.1. Classification (NCBI taxonomy): domain Eukaryota; kingdom Metazoa; phylum Chordata; class Aves; order Passeriformes; family Sylviidae; genus Cettia; species Cettia cetti. Next base: position 81,148 of record VZUI01044444.1, on the reverse strand, counting down.
AACCACAGAGAATATTATTATTATTACCAATAAAAATAATAATAGTTTTATTACCTTATTCTATACAACTGAAAATAAGCAGATAGGGTTTCTTCCATTTTCAACTTCTTCAAAATTATTTTTGTGCCAATGGTAATACCTACAGTTGCATCAGTGCATCTCATTACAGAAGAAGCCCATACAGAAGTTTGTAATAGCCCCTCCCAGGCTTTAGGCAGAACTTCAGTGAGATGTGTGAATCTGCTCCCCCTAAACTGGGGGCTTTTCCTCATTAGGTTTACCAAAAGAATATATACTCTAAGCTGGATGCTGTTCTCACTTTTATACACCCAGGTTATGTTCCTTCTTGCAAGTGTGAACTTTTATGAAAAAAACACACATAACAGGAGACTTATTATACTATTGCTTTTTCTTGAGGAAGGACATACTTATTTCCAAGACACGGGTCGTTGGTTTGTTGATCACAGAGTGGTCCGGTCCATCCTCCTTCACACTCGCAGGAGAAGCCTGACTGGCTGGTAGCATGGCATGTGCCATGCACACAAACTTTCTTATGACAAGGCTCACAACCTGGCAGAATTCCCACTTGCAGTGGCACATTTCTGAAGTCCTGGAGTTCACTGTTGATGTATAGATTACGGATGCAACCATGGAAGCTAGTGCCATTCTGCCCTGGTGACTGGCGTAAAGCTGCTATGTTATTTTTCACAGGCATGCCTAGGAAATTAATAATAGCAAATAATCAGTGTAAAAATCTCAACATTTTCTCTGCTTTTAAAACACTTTTAAAGGAATGCTTCTTCTTAATTAATTATTCTTAGCTATTCAGAATAGAACCACAAACAGAAAGTATTTAGTAGGACCAACTCATCAAAATGGAGCTAGCATACACATTTCAAATTTGAAGTTTTGCTACGGAAAATTTCTTGGAAAGGACAGTTTAACAGGTTGAGGTTCCAAAACAAAAGATACTTTTGTTTAGCATGTCTCAAAAACAGACTAATAAAATAAAACTAAAAGCCATTCATAGTTTGCCATTACAGTCTAAACCAGTCAATGATAACAATAATTCAACATCAAACTACTTCTGTGTATACACTTTTAGATAATGCAAATGTCCCCAGTGTTGACCATTTTCAGTGTAATTCCTCTGTTACAGTCTATAGTTGTTACAGATGTAATTAGAGTAGTAGGTGATGCACTTATCCTGGTGTAATTATTCGAGAATAATTCAGAAGGAACATTACTATCAAACTTTTTCTTGTAAACATGAAGTTTCTTCTACTCTTACCCCCTGCTTTTTGTTTTAACTTATCGCCAACATATTAGCCTATAGATAGTAGATAGTCCTTAATATACTGCTTTCCAATAATGAATACACAAATACCTAAATGAGTCCTAAGACTCACAAGGAATGCAAATCCAAGTGCACTGAGCATTAAAAAGGATCTGCTTACGTGAAAATAAATATTCGTTTTAGCCACATAGGTTTATTCCTAGACAAAATCAACAATTTTCATTTCGGTACTTAGATAATGACAAGAAAGCAGCAGTGTTCTGCATAGTTGCTCCTTAACCATGTAAACTGATACTTCTAATAATTTTCTCTATTACTTTGAACAGTTAAGAGTCATGAAGAAATACTGTGCAACCTTATGAAGCAGATCTGCCTTTCATTTAGAGGTTATTGTAATTTCATTTCTGTTAGGCTTCAGTGATTACAGAAATGAACAATATTGTATCCATACTGTTGAAGAGCCTAATCTTCTTTGATCTTATCAGTTAAGTAAGTGTATTGGGTTTGTGTGGCCAGGCTTTGGGTGGTGGTGGGGCCACAGGGGAGGCTTCTCTGAGAAGCTGCCAGAAGGGTCCACCATGTCCAGCTGGCCCCAGGATGGGCCTGTCAAGTCTACCTCAGCTAAGCCAGTCAGTGATGGTACCAACAGCTATGTGATAACATATCTATAAAGGGAAAAAAACTCAGAGAGTAATTGTGCAGATGTGACAGAGAGGAGTGAGAATATATGAGGTACAGCTCTGCAGACACCAAAGTCAGTAAAGCAAGAGTGGGAAGTGATGCTTCAGGCACTGGAGCTGAGATTCCCATGCAGCCCATGGTGAGGCAGCTGTGCCCCTGCAGCCCATGGATGTCCACAGGGGTGCAGAGATCCACCTGCAGCCCGTGGAGGAGACACATGCTGGAGCAGGTGGATTCTGGAGAAAAGACTGTGACCCCATGGGAAGCCTGTGCTGGAGCAGTCTCCTGGCAGGACCTGTGGAGAGAGGAGCTCCCACTGGGACAGGGTTTCTTCAATGGGACAGGGTTTCCTTGTGACCCTGTGGGGGACCCATGCTGGAGCAGCCTGTTCCTGAAGAACTGCACCCCATGGGGAAAAAGGGACCCATGCATGAGCAGTTTGTGGAGAATTGTCTCCAGTGGGAGGAACCCTGCACTGGAAGACGGGAAGGGTTCCTTTCTCTGAGGAGGAAGCGAGTGATGAACCATAACCCAAATTCCTCATCTACCTGCATTGCTTGCAGGAAGGAGATAGATAATCAGGGGGAAAAAGTTAAGCTTGAGAAGGAGGGAAGGGTAGGGGGAAGGTGTCCTTAAGAAATCCTTCACCTCTCCTTATCCTACTGTGATTTGTATTGGTAATACATTAAATTAATTTCTTCAAGTTGAGTCTGTTCTGCCACATCAGTATTGGTAAGGGATCTCTCCTTGTCTTCATCTCAACTTACGAGCTTTCATCGTATTTTCTCTCCCCTGCTCAACTGGGGACGGGGGTTGATAGAGTGGCTTTGGTAGGCACCTGGCACCCAGCCAGGGTCAAGCTGTAAAATAGGCTTTGAACTATTATATTAAAGGACTCAGACTGCAAACAAACATGAGTTTCCATTTCCTCACATCTACTTGCCATATTCTCAAACCAGGGACAGAGCAGAGTCATCAAGGCCCCTTCACCCTGTTGTGTCCCTTAAAAGCCACACTTGCTAATGTTCATAGGAAATGCTTGAAGTATCTCAGCAGAATAGATGCACTGAACTTACTCTCTGTAAAAACAAAATTTGTATAAAACTAAGCACACCTATGCAATGCTGAACTAGATGTTATTCCTGAAAGTGCCAGGAAACTTAGATGTGATTCCTGGGAGGCATATAAGCATGCATGTATGACACCAGACAATAGGTGGTATATCAGACATGATTCAAAAATTTTTTGTCTATATTCACTAATAAGGGAGACATTTGGAAACACAATGCAAACATATGCACAAGCTTTCAGCCTATACATTTTTGCTTCTTCTAGCAAGATACCAAATGTCAGAAGTTGAAAGTGTGTGTAAAACCTGCTTATATTTTTTACAGTATTTCTTAGATAATTTTTATATAAAGATTCTTTACAAGTTAGGAAAGAACTGACAAAGAAACAATACATACAAATATTTGAGATCTATTTTTGGCAAGGTAAAAGAGTAGTTCCCAGCCTCTTTTAAGCTTTTGGACACTGAACCTGACTACAGGTAAATTACTGTTCAAGGAGGCAAATGGTAGGAATCTCTCTTAAATAATAGTCACAGAGTAAAACTGCTGAAACAAATATCTAATTCTAGAACCTGCCAGAACAGATCAGGAACAAATGAAAAGCAGCTGATGCTCTACCTGTCTCAGAAATAGGGACAACCATGAAAGAAGGTGCCACTCTCAACTAGGAAAATATGCTCTAATTTCTGAGAGAAGAATGTGAAGTATCAGTGATGTCTGTGACTCCTTTGAAGAATTTTTGAGAAGAAACAGATTGTCCCTTAAGAGTTCTTACAAAAGTCATGCACTTTCAATATGATTTACTGAAATTTGTTACAGAAAGACTGAAAAATAACAAGCACGTGTATTCTGACCACACAAAAGAGCCATACAGTTGGAAAAGGTAAAAAAATCCCAAAAGGTATAAATCAAATAACTCACTTTTGGTAAAAGTAATGTTAAATTGCCCTTTTCAAATTGTGACATAAAAAAAAAAAAAAAAAAAAAAAAAGGAAGGTCAAAGAGGTGGTGGAGTAGCAGGTGAAAGGTTCAAGAGCTGCATCTCCCAAAGCCTATCATCCATTATCAATTTGATTTCCTCAGCAGAAATCTTCTCATTTCCAAGTGGGAAACAAAATCTTCCTCATAAGCTCATGAACACACCTAGACCCAGGATCACAATTTCAGTACAAGTGAAATTTCAGTCCACAGGAAACCATGAAGATGCTCCAAGGGCTGGAACCTTCCTGCTCTGGAGCCAGGCTGGGAGAGCTGGGCGTGTTCAGCCTAGAGAAGGGAAGGCCCTGAAGAGATCTTAGGGACTTTTCCAGTGCCTAAAGCAGCTCCAAGAGAGCTGAAGAGGGATTTTGGACAAGGGGTGGAGTGACAGGACAGGAGGGAATGGCTTCAAAATGACAGAGGGGAGATTTAGAATGGATATTAGAAAGAAATTGTTCATTTCTTTAGGAGAGGATGGTGAGAACCAGGTTGTCCAGAGATGCTGTGGCTGCCCCATCCCTGGAAGTTTCCAAGGCCAGGTTGGATGGAGCTTTGAACAGCCTGGTCCATTAGAAGGTGTCCCTGCCCATGGCAGGGGGTTGGAATTGGATGGTGTCTAAGATCCCATCCAACCCAAACAGTTCTGTGATTCCAGGATTTATTTTTTTTATTTTTTTTTTTTTTCAGGATGAGAACATTCTGGGGAGCTGAGAGCAGCATCTGTCTGCAGTAAAGCCTCACTACCTGCCCTCAAAGTTTATTTGCATTCTGTCACACCAAGGAGACTGGGCTGCCAAAACCCCATGTGTTTAACAGGAGGAACAAGCCTTATGTATTAGGAATTTTAAAAAATATATATATTATAATTAAAATATATTATAGTCAGCCACCAAACCCACCTCCCTCCTGACAGACAACCCTGCTCTAAAAAAAGAAACAACTCAAAGGGACTCTCTCAGCCTCCCCCTTTCCCCAAGCACAAAGTGGGTGCTATTTAAATCCAGTGACAATCTGCAGCACACAAAGGACAGAGGAATTGAATTTTGGGGAGAAATGATGTAACAGGGTGAAAAATAATAATCAAAGGTTGAATTGTGCTATTTCTAACAGGCAGCTCAACATCCATAGCTGTGTTCCTTAGCTGTATTCTCCTACAACAGCATCCTGTCAAAAAGTAATATTAACTTTCTACAGCCCATATATATCCATGATATTTTTATTCTGCCAATTGATTAAAGAAAGAGGCAAAAATAAAATCAACTTCTGAAGTACCTAAGAGCAGTAGCTTTTTGTCATGGAATGATGTTATTTGAGATGAGTGCAGAGTCTTTAAAACAGCACACTTGCCATGGACAAAGCTCTCTGCAGGCACCTTCTCTTGCCTGCAAGGATGATAATTATTTTCAGAGGAATAAATCCTAACTTGTAGTTTGCAACAACTCTTGCAGCCCTTTGAAACAGCATGATCTGAATTCCTTTCAGCGCAGCACTGCTGACCTTCACACATATAATATTACATTCATTAAATATCCTTTCTAGACTTGTTATTGAGATCTACCACTCTGGAAAACTTTTCCCACCCAAGATTTGCAAGTCCAAACCATGGAAGGAGAGGACTGTGGGTAGTACCCACCTCAAAAAAGTCTGATGCTTCGATTTTTTTTATTTTCATGCATTAATTTTCCAAACAGGTTAGGAATAACTGGAAACTTCTTAATTTACATTGCTGGCAGGTCCCACTCCAAAGGCAAGTAAAATTCTGTGTCACAGAAAAGCAAACTTGTCTAGATTTAGTTATTTACCATTTAATTCATGAACAGAGTTGTAGATGTTTAAAACTTTGTAACTCTCTGAAGCTTTTTGACGTTGGGGGGAAAGGGGAGACCAATTTTAATGCACACACCCAAACAAAGCACATTTTAATGCTTAACAGGGACATTTTGATGCATCAGTAGATGTCACACCTTCGGAATCCCCTGTAAATACACTCTGTTGGAATCAACACATCATCACTGCTTCTAGAAGTAGCAGAAATGGACCAAAACCGGATTAGACGTTGATATCTTTTGTCTGGAAAATAAAGCAGATTGTGTCTCAGGAAGGCACTCGGAGCCCACCTTCCCAACCTTGCAGCAAGCCGTGGCACAGAGTTATTTACAGGCAACAGGGGCCAACACCAAAATTTACTGAGAGCACTCAATGCTTTCCCCTTCATTTCCAATTCCTTCCACTCAGCATTTTCCATCCTCTAGCCTATGGAGTATTTTGCCTTTTACTGAAAACATCACAACCCTGAGTTTGTTTGCCAAACAATCTAAAACATGACATTTTAAAGGCATCTACGACTCCAAAGGACTTCCACACAGCTCCTTTAACATACCAAGTTCAATCACAGAAGAGTGGTGGTATCCAAAGGTATAAATCCTCTCTGGCTGCCAGATTTGGAGTCAGACACTTCACAGACAGTGTGAGATGGGTGGGCTGACTGCACAATCCATATTCTAAATTCACCTGAAAACTTTCATACAACAAAATCTCTGTTATCACAAAGCCATGGAACTGCAACATGGAACAAAACCTTAGAAATGTTCTTGCCATTCCTTTTCCAGGGTAACTGGGTGGTTAGTAGCATTTAATAGGTGGAAAAAGGACAGAAACAGAGTAGAACCACAGAAGCAGATGATCTTGAGGATGGCTCTTATAGAAAGTCATCAAATGTCTACAAAATGTCACAAAAGGAGCTTAAAATAGGATACAATGACCCAGATCTACTCTACTGGGCCTAAACTGCTAAAAATTGCATTGAAATGTTTCTGTCTGCCTAGTTAAGGACCACTCAAAACTGCTCCTCAAAACACCATGTACTTTGCTTAACCAAATGCCAAATACACCAAAATGCAATTTTCCAGTTGCTCGTTCAAGAGACCAGTGCAGAGTGCACCACAGACCTCATCTTTCAATAGACCAAAGCCTCCCTATGCACATCCATTAGGATTAAAAAGCATTCAGGGATCACAGAAGCTGCGGGGATCCAAGAGAAATTCAAGAACACTGATCCCTCTGGAGTGGTATCTGCCACAAGAATGTTATTTTCCAATATTTCACTTTTGATCTCCAAGGAAAGGAGTTTACTGTTTTATTTTGTGTATAGAGACATAGGGGAACACCTGAATTTAGCAGCAGAAAACTCAAAGGATGATCTGGTCTGGTGGGAGGGAGGGAGGAATGAAAAGATCTTGAAGGTCTCTTCCAACCGAAATAATTCCATGATTCTGTGACAAGAGCACTTCAAGGTGTGAACATGAGGAAAGCAGATGGCTTCTAGGTAAACCCTCCAAAATTATTTTTTGAAGACTTTGTTAAAAGCAATGAATTCCATTAGAGCACAACAGGGACTGCTGCAAGCCCTCCTGCAGCACTGGTTCCTTGCCTCCCACCCTTGGATCAGCCCCTCCTGGGAAACTCTAAGAACTTAAAAGAAATGATTGCAAAATGCTAAACTAATAATAATTGTATTGTAAAATAAAAATAATTGTAAAATGCTAAACTAAAACACAAGAAAAGGTCAAGTTGAATTACTGCATTGGAGATAAGTTTTCACATTCATCTTCCCGCTGTGCACAGTTCTGAGTATTCCTGGAGATGTAGATGAAGGTATTTCGGAAAAAACAAAAATGAGATTGATGAGGCACTGGAAGAGTTGCCCAGAGAATTTTTGGCTGCCCAGTCCCTGGATTTGTTCAACACCAGGTTGGATGAGGCATGGAGCAACCTGGTCTAGTGGAAGGTGTCCCTGCCCACAGCAGGGGGTTGGAATGAGATGAGCTTTAAGATCTTTTCCTTAAAAGGAAAAAACCATTCTATGGTCAAACCATTCTATGGGGGGAAGAAAAGCTCAACATGGAAGTTTGGGATCAGCAATGATGGCAGATCTCTCTCGACATCCCAGAAATATTTTTGTAGCTGTACTGGGAAAGGAGGGGGAGGTTCAGAACTGCAAAGTGAAGAGGAAAAGTCAGCAACTTCTCCACAGCCAGAACCACTTGCGAGCAACAAAAAAAAATTGGTTACAGAGAAACCTAAAGACTCAGCCTCTACTTTATAAATGAGAATAACACTGACCTACTTTCCAACACACTTGCAAAGCTGCTGGAGATGCCACAATGAAAGGCACTACAGAAACCTAAACACTGCCTCAGATACACAGCAATAAGGTTATCGCTGAAATGCAGCAAGGCACTTTCTACAGTGAAGGTAACAGATAACGGATCTAATAATACAGAGAGCTGCAAAACATTTTATTTTTTTCTTGAAAATACGTTTCTAAAAAGCATTCAGGACATACTCTTGCAAATGGTGCCTCCGATCTTTTAATAATCACAAAAAGCAAAAGGAACTTATTTATGTGGCAAGGTTCTTCTCTGGAAGAACCCCACAAGATAACCTCTATGGAGCTCAAATTATTAGCTTAAAATGTAAGGATGAGCTGATCCAGCCAGGATTCACATCTATATGGGAATAAGGAATTAATCAAGTCTTGGGTGATTCAAAGGAAGCCCTCTGCAGTAAAATGGAGGAATGTAAAAAGAACAGAAATTTCCCTGGTGGAGAGAAAAAGAGGTCTCAGACACTGCACAATATATCTAGGTTTGCTAGGGCAAAAAGCAAAGCTGGGCTGTCGAGTTCTTTAGAAATAACTTGGTTTCTTGCTTGCATTCGTACAGCCACACAAATGAAGCTCAAGCATCCACCAAGATATACATTAAAATTATTATTTCTTTTCAAAATGCTGAATTTGCCCTTACCATTTATAGAGACAAGTTTTCAAATCTGCTGCAGCAGTTCCTCCCCACATTCCCACTGCCAATGAAAAGACATTCTTTCCTCCAAATGGGGAAAGAAAGTCAATTTTTGCAGGATGGGGGTTTTGGTAAGCAGAATGGGAGTGTGTCTGCACAGATTACCAAAAAAAAAAAATTGAGATAAAGATAGCAGGTCCATCAAGAATGCTTTGAAAAAGTGAAAAATAACCATCAGCTCTTGATTTCAAGAGTTCTATTGCACCAATCAACATTTGGTCCTTTCCTTTCAGCCATAAGACTACCACCTGCTCAATCCTTTATATTTCTTCAGAAATCCTATTCAGACCTAAAAATGAAATCACAGAATGATAGAATAGGTTGGGCTGGAAAGATCCTTTAAAGGTCACCTAGTTTCAACCTCCTGCATTGAGCAGGGACATCCTCAACCAGACCAGTTTGCTCAGAGCCCTGTCCAATCTCATCTTGGTAGTTTTCAGGGGTAGGGAGGCCACAGCTTCTCTGGGCAACCTGTGCCAGGGCTTCACCAGCCTCAACATAAAAAAAAATATTCTTAATCTCTAGTCTAAATCTTCCTTCCTTTAATTTAAAACCATTACCCCTTCTCCTAACAATATGTACCCCACAAAAAACCTGTCCTCACCTTTTTATAAGTTCCCTTTAGGTACTGAAAGGCCCCAGTAAACGGGGAGGGCAATTAAAGCCTTGAAGCAAGTGAGAGAATGTCTGGAATTAACCATTCAGAAGCCTTCAGTACGAAGAAACACATTGTGCAGCCCAGTAACACAGAGAAGCTTTGGCTGTTTCATTGGGAATGCATCTGAGAGATGTTTTAAATCCCACAGACTCATCAGGAACAGCCAATTCTGCTCCCAGCAGGAACCACCCACCCTGTGAGCACCTGCACCTGGAAAGGTGACCCTCAGCAGGGGCTAATCCATCCCAGCCAGGTCACCCAGGCACCAACCCCTCCAGGGGGGATTTTCCCATCCTCTGGACTGCCTGCCTTGCAATAACTCAAGCCGTGGTGCTCCCAGTGCCCCTCCTCAGAGGCCATTTCACACCTCCATAGATCTTGCTCTGAAGGCATTTTTCCTCCCAGTCTAATCTTCGGAAAAATTTGACAGCAATAAAAATGTAATAAACCAACCAGTCGGATTATATATATATACTGCAGTCTGAGAAAGATGAAAGGCTGTATTGTTAAGAGATATAATTCCAGCAGCTCCCACAGTGTAGCCTGTGCCTACACAGAGGAAGAAAAGGAACTGAAGCAGCTTATATTTTGTCTTATAAGTTGCCTAAAATAAACCCAGCTTCTGATCCTTGGCTCACATCAGGAGAACGGCGCTGAGAAAGCCAATAAAGACCTGCCAAATATCTCATGAGGACAAAATACCTGTTTGTTCTACCCAGCTCTTGCCAATGCATCAAGTGAAGTGATATGGGGAAGGGAAAGGAGGACTGTGTGCCTGGGAATCAAATATTCAAGAGCAAAAGGAAAAACACCCAGAGCTGTTCTGCTCTGGGTCAGTTTGAAGAGAAATCACTGCAATCAGATTGTGATGAGCAGTAACTGTGTGGCCACAGTACCCCTGAAAATACTCCTAATTTCATTTATATTGGTAGACATTAAAATGCTCTTAATTTAATTTCTATACGTAGACACTAAAAAACAAACAAAAAAATTTAAAAATCTACTAAGCCTCAAGGAAGGCAAAATAAAAATAAAAGTATTTAGCCATGAGGCCTGATCGAAGATAAATTGCAGCTTTATAATAACAATAATAATTTATTCCACTGTGGCACTGGACAGCAGATGATTAAAGATGAGCAAAGGTCTCCACGTGTCTGGGTTTATATCAGGCCATTCCATCCACTGGGTTACAGGAACAGCAATTAATCATTGCTGGAGGAGGAAGGCATCTTAAGAAAATCTGGAGGTTTCAGAAGTGAGTTGTAACACCTTTTGGAGAGTAGTTTGTCTCCTCAGGAGCTGAGACATCTTGAAAAAAATGGTAACTTACAAGATTTTAGCTTGTCTTTTTAGAGAAACTGCTGTCACCCTTTCACGTTAGGGAAAACCAAAACTCCAACAAACCATCATAAAAAACTGTTTAGACACAAAAATTCAAATCCAACCAGCATTCACCAAAAAGATCAATGGGACACAACTGAAAACAGCACTAAATATAATTTGACTGCAAAAACTCTTGGAGCAAGAGGAAGAAGTTACCACCTATCATCAGAAGACAGCTAAAGAAAAATCCTTTTTTTTTTTTTCGTTCATAATTTTCTGACTGCTGCCTCATCAACCCAGCAGCCAAATTTTCTGCCCAGCTTCCAGTCCTACTTACAGAAATGAAAATTCCAATCTGAGAACAGCTGTTCAAGAAATAAATCTCTTCAGCAGCTTAATGGCAGGACTGCAAGAAGGGTAATTTCAAAGTTACCATCAGAGGTGTTCCAGAGCCCTGCAATTTCCTACTGAACACAGGGTAAATCTGTGCAGATCCACTCCCCGGGCTAGGAAGGAACTCCCTGACATTCTCCCCTAAGAGTCAAAGAGAATCACATTCATATTTACATCCTTCACTAAACTTGGATTTAAAATTTCACCAGTGTGGACTTTTGGGAAAAGAATGATCCTCCAGTAAATCAAGTGGAGGTTAAATCACCAACCTCTGTCCTCTCAATCTTGGGGCGCACTTTGGCTCTGAGCCTTCCTGCTCATCACTCTTTGCCATCAGATGACTCCTCAATACTCTCTCAACAAAAATAACTTTCCTCAGTCTTTACAGACCAGTTCCTCAGATCATGGAACTCATATATCATCTTTATTATGTGGGTGGGAGGAAGGAGAAAGCATTGCAAAGCTTTGACTACAAAAATATTATAAGTTCATTAAATTCAGATTAGAAGCTCAACTATGTCCATATGTTTTTATTTTCTTTTTTTTCCCTGAATCCAGAATTCTACACCTAAAAAGGGTCTAAAAAGTCTACTAAACAAAAAAAAAAAATATATAGTATGAAAGAACTTGTACTGAATTAGAGTATTCAGGAAGAAAAATTATTTCATCACTGGAACAGTAGTTTTAAAAATCCATATTTTGATTCACTTCACTTAAAAGCAGGCAGCTGCTTTCACAGTCACTCACAAAGATGATGGAGAATCTGAAAAAGTGACAGAAGGGCAGCATGATGGGAGAGAAAAGTTGAGAGAATCAGAGCACAAAAAAAAATTTGGAGAAAGCTTCCCCAAATGCATTGTTTGAAACAAGATCATGGAAGCCACATCCCATTCCACAATATAATATCCTCATTCTTCATTCTTGACTGGCACTCAATTCCTTCCCCTGGTGTCCCTTCTAAAACAAAACAGCATGACATGATCACAGAAGGTTAAAAAAAAGCCACACAAATTCACATCTGCACTCAGACCTTCAAACAGAAGGAGGATCTCAACAATTGTTATCTGATGATGTATTTGAAAACACATTAAAGAATAAAATGCAGCCAAACAAAAAATAACGATCACTGAGCAAAAGCTGCCAGAAGAGGAATGACGACGCCAACCAGGAGATTGATTTTGTGTCATCTTTTACACGGAGAAGAATATTACAAAGAGGAAGTTTGACAGACCAAATAAATTTGTGTTGCTTTGACTCTTCCACCCCCAATCAAATACTCATGATCTATAGAGAAAAAAGCCAGATAAGGGGAGAACAGAAAGCAAACAGGAAAAAAAACCCCACAGCACAGCCACAAAAATAAAAATCTGTTCTAATAAAGATCTGTATAATGAAGTTTCTTTATAAAAATAAAAATAAGAAAAAAGCCTTTACGCTAGATAGAGAGATACCAAGTAATGAAGGAAATTTCATCCTACATCAACTAAGAAACTCGATTTTCCCAAGCCCTTGGAGGGCATCTCAGCTGGGAAGCAAAGCTCAAAGGTCTCAGATTAGTCCTTCTTGACAGCTCTTCACAGAAAAAGCCCTTGGAGAGCCAGTTTCCTTCTCTATGAATTGGTAACATCAGTATTTGACAGTCCTCCAGGAGCTCCATGAGAAAATAAAGAAAAAGGGAAAAAAAGCTGATTTAGGTTGCATCATTCAGCAATACACCAGAAGAAATTCTACAAGTCCATGTGGAGATCCACTCCCACATGAGAATTATGTTTTGCAGCACACTTAAATACCATCTGCAAGAGAGATAAGGAACTGGAAGACACACAGGGTTTCAAACACGGTCATCAGTCATCCTCTCTCACTAAAACTACCAAGTGCTAAAAAGAGTCACACCAAGAGGGTGCAAGCAAAGATGTGGGGCTGATTAATTCATTGATTTATTGATTAATTCAATAAACACTTCCCAGTCCTGCTTAGGTTGACAGAGGAAGAATGAACCCATGGAGCAGAGGAAAGCTCTACATCATGGGAGGAAAGGGATGAGCAATGCAAGGTTAACACACATTTTACCCACAAACTTGAAACCAACATATTGCTGCAAGCCCCATCCAACCTGGGAGTGTTCAAGGCCAGGCTGGATGGGGCTTGAAGCAACCTGGTCCAGTGGAAGGTGATCCTGCTCATGGCAGGGGGTTGGAACTGGATGATCTTTAAAGTCCCTTCCAAACCCCAAACCATACTGTGATTCTATTGTGTACAGATGTACTTCAGACTTCACCCAAAGGCCTTTACAACATTAGATGATTTTCCCCCCCTTTTATCCTCAAGGAATCTGCATTAAATCCTGTGTTTTTGGGCCAAAAGGTTCGGTGCAGAATTTATTTCACAGCTATTACAAGGTACATTACACTAATTAGGACACACATTTCGCCTGCTCTGTGCCCTGTGATAAATCACACGGTGCTGTGGTCTGGGGTAAACATTGCCATACATCTCTGGACACTACTGCATGTTTGACCACTTCCATAAATACAACTATTTCTGTGGTACAAATAGGACTGGCTACAGGGACTAATTTATCACCATTTTCTTTCAGCACATAAACAGCATAGTAAATTCTGTAGCTTCCAGGGAAAAAAAAAAATAAATAAATAAAGGGGGGGGGGCAGCAGTGGGATTTCCATCAGTGAAGTAGCATCAGTTGTATTTTTCCTTCAGTAACACACCAATTGTTCTCCATTTTCCAAAAATATATTCACTGTGTCATGTCTAGTGTGCAGTCAGAGAGAGGTTTCTGGCTTTCAAGCTTGTCACACCTGAGAAATTGAGGTGAAGAGAGGACAGCAGGCTCAGGCTCGTAGTTTTTAAAGACTTTGGTGGTATTATGAGTGTTCCTTCCAACCATCCCCACAGAGGACTGTTCATACACAAAAGCTCAATTTCAGAGGTAAATCTTATCATTCCATCAAATGTGCTGAATTTCACACACTGTTCAACAAATATGGGAGGGGGAGAAATCCTGACAAAATATTTCTACAGAAGAGCAGCAGAGGTCAGATGCTCAATGTCCCACACACACATCAAATGTGCCACCATGAGCCTGGCATGCTTTCACTGGCAAGGAAAGCTTTATTCCAGTGTGCTCAGGCTCCATCTAGAGCAACTGAGATACTTTTATAGGCTGTGTCCTCTCTGGGACAGAAGAACCAGAGCTGGAGCATCACCTGGGAGTCAGAGCATCACCCAACTAGAGCAGCAGAAATGAGTCCTGGCACTGGAAGAATTCAATTTCATAATTAGATATCCAAACTTAGCATATTGTTCCAAGCACACAGTATCCATTGACTCATGGTCCTCTAGCTCACCCATCCAAAAAGCAGTAAAAAAATTGCATGGACAAAAATAAAATAAAATTTCACCCTGGATGATATTGCAGGTCAAGTCCCTGTTCCTCTCCCTGTGGCAGAACTCACCAGAACGGTCACTGAAACAACCAAAAACTTCCTTGCACCCCCACCAGACACACCAAGAGAAAAACCATCCTGCAAAACACTGTCTGGGGTTTTGTCCTTCCTGGACACTCCACACTCACCACTGGCACAGGAATCTCTGCTGCATTGAGACTTTTCTCCTCCAGCAAAGTTCTGCCCTATGGACCACCCAGTGATCCCCAAACTGCTTTGAACGGGTAAATGATGCCAGCAGAGGTCTGCCTAAATTCTCATGGATAATCCCACAGGCAGGACAGCTCTGGTGCTCTCCCTATAGCATGGAGCCAGCAGGGCAAACATGCCCTGGATAAAAAGGACAAAAAATTCAGAAAGCAACCACAACTTTTCCTCCAAGTCTGCCTTACCCAGAGTGAACTGGACTTGAGAGAACAAAAAAGGAGAGTCCAACCTCCCAGAAAGCCACCGATAAAAAGAAACAGCTTTAATATCATGCAAATGACAAAGAGGGAGGGAGATGAGGTGTTCTGAAAGGTGTTCTGTTGATACCTTCTATCAACATGGAACCCCAATTCAGCAGGAGACAGCCTGACAGGCAGATATGACAGCAGAGAGAGGAGACCAGACAGAACGAGACAGCTGCTTAAAACTTCAAAGGATTGTGATCATGGCTTAGATCCTACACAGGTATGGCTGGAAATAAAGGACCATAAAGAACATCTCTATGTTCCAAAGTTTTGAGGGGTATCTCAGAGAGAAACCTGGTCTTCGGCATGTTTAAATATTGGGACATCGGTTATCCTAGACTGGAGATGTGGTAGGATATGCACCATTAACCCCCCTTGATCCCAGTGGGAGCCTTGCTCCATGAACTAAGAAAGAGGAGGGTCCCTGAAGGTGTCTTTGCAGGAGGAGATAACACAAAGCAGCTCGTACAGGCTGGTGGGGTGGGACTTCACAGCACAACATGAGCAAACATGACCAGCATCATGTACAGATTTGTTCTTCAGACCTAAACACATTCCTAAGAAGGCTTCTATCTGTGTTTTTACCTGAAGATCCTTCTCTGCATTGTGACTGTGGTCAGATTAACATTTCCACTACACTGAATTTGACAGTCAAGAGCGATGAATGTCAGCAGCCCAAGCAAGCAGATCAGTCAACACACAAAACCCAGATAGCTCAACACAAACAAAAGTCAAAAAGTGTTAAGCTCTGCTATTTCCACTCCTTAGGTTCTCCATGGCATTTCAGAGCTCAGCCATGCCTTGTATTGCCATTAAATGGGAATATTTCAAAAGGTGCTGCATCAACAACTGAGAGTAGAGATGTGTGGCACAACTGTAGCAGCAAGGCTGTACCCTTGGCTTGACCAAAGGACCAAAGTCCTTCAGAAAGGTCTCAAATAGGGCTCTCATCCTATTAGTAGCCAGAGAAATGTTCAACCATGACAAATCACCTGATATCCTGAAACAATCCTACTGCAGGCACTCCCACGTGTCCCAGCAAACTCCCAGGCCTTGTCACAGCAAACCCCCATATCCCAGCCTGAGGGGAAGAGCAAATTCCAGATTAAACCAACGGGAATCAATGGAAATTAAGGATGGGCACCCCCAGCATCATGCCCAGGTGAGGAGGTTGGACCACAGCAGCAGAATCATGGAATCACAGAATATCCTGAGTTGGAAGGGACCCACAAGGTCCCACAAGGTCCATCTCCTGGCCCTGCACAGGACACCCCAAGAATCCCACCGTGTGCCTACAGGTGTACTGAAGCATTCTTGCACACACACACCAGTCCTGAAAAACCAGTACTGGAAGTTAGGATAGCAGCTTCCAGCTTCTCTTTCCCAGACACCCTAGAGACTCATATGACTTCTTCAATTACTTTGAGGGTAGAGCCAAGAAAAACAAGGCTGTGGTCCAGACATCTCTGCTGAGCCCGCAGGGAAGACTGGACAGTGGTTAGAGGATTTCAAACCAGGAATTTATTCAGAAAGAGAAAAATCCACAGCCTCAGACCTCCCACAGGAGTTCTTTCCTCCTCTGTATAAATTTATGTTGTGTCCAGCTGCAAGGCAGGAGTGGCCAAGTTGTGATATGCAGGAGGAAACTGAGCCAACAAGACACCACTGTGCACTGTGTCTGTGTCCGAAGGAAAGAATTAAGGCTGGGCAGTCCTTCCTGGCTCCAGCAGGCACTGAGAAGATTCCTGCAGGTCCAACTGCGTGTCCAGCTTGGAGCATCTCCCTCAGCACCTCCAACCACTTCACTCAGCCTGTTCTTCCTCAGGTGGAGGAGATGAAAAACTTCTAACATGGAGCCAACACATGGCAGAGGCTGAGCAAACTTAAATGCCATGAGCCAAAGGCAAAGAAGTTCATAAAATAACACTTTGCCACCGAAAACCAGGCAGAACAAGATGATCTCTAAGGCCCCTTCCAATCCAAACCAGACTGTGATTAAGAGCCTAGTTATTTCCCAAGAGCTGGGTTAACCTGAAAAGAAAGGTATGAAGATCTGGACCTGGAAATGCAGCCACGACAGCACAACCTGAAATTGCTCTGTCTACATTCTAACCCCAATACAAGATATCCAAGATGCTGGCTGAGGACATGCAGGGAGTTAAGAGTTTGCCAACAACTTTATAAATTTACTAACAGCAAATCCAAACACTGCTAAACTCTTGACAACCAAAAAATGAGAGTGGATACTCACTAAACCTCACAATTTTTTTTTTCTGACTCACATGCTCCTTGTTTTCTTTCCATAGAGGACAAACCCTCCCAATTTTCCATTTGAGCAGTGGGATTGAAAATCTCATACAACCACATGTACAAATAAAGCTGCCCTGTAGCTACACCTCTGCTCAGAAATGAGATTAATTGCCACCAGTAAAACTATTATGTTATATGAAGTTCTGGAGGATATATAGGTATTCAATGTATTAAAACAAAGGTGAAATTACTTTAAGAAAAAAGGGCTAGAGTTTTTAAAACACAGAGTTGTATCTTATACCAAAGCTCAGGATTTCCTCAGAACATCTGCAGGCAGAAACAGGACAAAAAAAAAAAAAAAAAAAAAAAAAAAAAAAAAAAAAAAAAAAAAAAAAAAAAAAAAAAAAAAGCGCCACAGGAGAAATTAATCATAAAAGACAGAAAAGTCAAGGTTAGTTTTATCCAGGTCATGACTTTTCCAAAGCTGAGATTTTGTTTGTTTTGCTCTCATTAGAGAGAGATGCTACTGCAGGAACCATGGAAAAATTATGGGAGGGTTCATAGCTTGGGTGCACTTCTCCAGTGCACTTCTCCTTGGATAACATCAGATCCTTGCAAACCCTGTCAGAGCATTGCCAAAGCTGATCTAACTGGGAATGACAGAGTCAGAAAGATCTTCCCCATCAAAATCAGTTAGGACATAATAGAAAGTCTATCAACTTCCAGTACCGTAAATATTAACTTTCAAAAGCTATTGCAAAACACAGTCTTTTGGGTTTTTTAAGGAGAAAATTGTTTATTCCTTCTATACCATGAGTCAATTTCTCTACTGCCCAATTTTTTTCCTCCCCTTGGTCTCTTACAAATAATAACAAACCCAAATTTTTAAATGTATAGTGTAAATATCCCATCAGCCTGTAGAATGTCCTCCACCCACCCATATTCATCTCTCACCTGATTTAAGTACCTGCTAAATTAGACAGTTAAAGGTTTGCTTTGAATTATGGCTACCCTATAGCAGCAGCAGAGACTACGAAAGTTATAATAAATAAAATTCTTAAAAGACAATTAGAGCAGTTTATCAGAAATGTCACTTGTGAGAGTGGTTGTGAGAGAAAAAGCCACTTAGTCCAGTCAAGGCCAACAGCCTCTGCAGGGCAGGTCTGGGGAAACTTCACCTCAGCAAAGGAACAGCATTTAGAATCATGGAATGGTTTTGGACCTTCAAGACCATCCAGTTCCAACCCCCTTCCACTAGGCCAGGCTTCTCAGAGCTCCATCCAAACTTGAACACTCTAAAAACCATTTTCTTCTAAAAATCCCCCACTGCACTGACAAGAAATGTGGGGAAAACTATTCAGCAGGGCTTGTTGTGATAGGATAAGGGGGAATGGTTTAAAGACACAAGAAAGTTGATTAAGATTAGATATAAGCAAGAAATTTTTTGCAGTGTTGGTGGTAAAAGCTGGGAAAGGCTTCCCAGAGAGGTGGTGAATACCACATCCCTAGAAACTTCCAGGTCAGATTGGATGGGGCTCTGAGCAGTGTGATCTGGGTGAGGATGTCCCTGATCACTGGACTTGGTGACCTTTAACACTTTCTTCTAACCTGAACCATTCTATGATTCGTGCCTTGTAGAGTTTTCCAGCACTGAACTTCTTTGTTTAGTCTGCTTTCACTGTAGACACAGTAGGGCAAGGAAAAAGAAGGAAGGGAAAAAAAAAAAAAAAAAAAAAAAAAATGGAAGGGCAAGAAGGAAGGAAAAAAGGAAAAAAAAACCCCAGATCTGTAGACACTAAAGAAAAGGAAAAGAAAATAACAGGAAAAGGAAGGGGAAAAACAGGGAAATTAATGGGGAAATGAAGAGGGAAAAGGAAAAAAGGTATCTACAACAGAGCTTTTTTTGTCCAATTTAAGGGTCAGAGAAAAAATGGAAAAACCATCTTTCCTTAACTGGCACTGAGAGGGTATGGAGCTATTTAAAAATACAGTGATATGCCAAATTTACTGATTCGTACAAAAATCAATGTCCGCAGCCACAGGTTATTGTTTGCTAATTGAGATCCTGCACGTGCATAAGGTAACTGAGCTTTGGTCGATACATGACGTAATTTTATGTATTTTTATTATAAAAATGCCTCCAGTGTGACAAAAGGCTGGTCCTAAGTGCAGGGGAGGAAACAGACTGTTCAATGCCTCTGGCAAGAGCTTAATGGGAAAGCACAGATATTTTAAATTGCTTTTTAATCACTTCTAGATATTTCACCCCCAAATTGTAACCACTTACTGAACAACTGCACCTTATTGGGAATGAGCAATGCCAGCAGGCACAGACAATATTTTGCATTTGGCAAAGGTGCTCTGATCCTTTGGAATAATATTCACATCTAACAGCACTGAACTTGAACATTTTCAATTCTCTGCTTGCAGGTTTTCTTTATTTCTGCATTTATTTATTTTTATGTTCTGTTTAAAAAACAAAATTGATAGATTTCTTTATCTGCTTCCCAGCTGCTCTCTCAGAACAGACAGAGAACACTTTTTTCTAACTTAAAATACAGTCCTAACTCAAAAGTTCCCAGGACAAGATCCTTCCTGGCTGTCCAGCTTGAGCCAGAGTACCTCATCTCAGGAAATTACATTACTGAGGAGACTGGGATTGATGACATAAACCAATCTGCAGAAACAACTTTAAAACCATAAACATTGATCCAAAACATCTTGAAAAGCTGAAATGCTCTCCCTAAGCCTAAGACAGGCACTGTGCCATGGCCTCTCCCCTACATTGTCCTGACCCTCCTTGACTTTATGAACTCTAATGCCCTGCTATAGGCTGTAGCTATCTGGAAAATGAGAGTGGGAAGCAGAGCTGAGTTGGGAAGTCACAAAGAATTTCAAAGTTCCATCAGCATTTCAAATTTTATAGAAAATCTGTCATTTTAGAAGAGAGTGATGTCCTTTCCCTTGAAATTCATACAGCAGATTTGGATAGTGCCACAGGGTTTCCTTCTCTTGCTGTTTGATGCTGGGTATTTTTTGGGCCTTGGAGACCAATCCTGTGCAATCACTGCTTGTTTGCCTTCCCTCTGCTCGGAGGCTGCCAACACAATCCTCTTCCAAACCTACACACAGCTCAACATTGTGATCCATCTCCGAGGGATGCTGATCACAATGTTGAACTGTGTGTAGGTTTGGAAGAGCATTTTGTTGTTGGAACAAGAAGATCTTTAATGTTCCTTCCAACCCCAAGCATTTTTTGAATTCTGTGATTCCCAGAGCGCCCGCTCTAACATCACCCCTTACATGGTATCTCCATCTTTACATACTGTGAGAGGACAGATAAAAAGAGAAAAGAACCCACCCATGGCTCCATAAAAAAACCTCAATTTTGCAGCAAGCAAGCTGGAGGGCTGCCATTTCATTCAGATGAAATATAAATACATTCAGCCTTTTGGATCTCTAAAGGCAGAAGTAACTCACATCAGCTTCTTCCTCTCTACTCAGGAAAATAAAGGGACATCTGGATTTACCTCTTTTGTTGGCACCTTGCACAACACCAGCTCTAGGTTGTCATCTCAAACCAGCACAGGAACCTGCCTGTGTGAGGGGGAGATGTTTTTAAAACACACCAAAAAATAAAAATCTGGCAAACAGGAGCAAACAGAAAGCTGCAAGCCCCAGGGATGCAGATAATTCAAAATATACTGATGTGCCCTACAAAATGGAGGCTGCACCCAAAAGGACTGGCCTGACATGGGACAGATTCACTGGCAGCTCGCTGCAGAAATGAAGGTGGCTTCACAGATTTCTCTGCCTTAAGACAAGGAGGCACCTGCTCTTGATTTTGGGTCCTAAGTTTCTGTAAATTCCAGGTCAAAAGAGAAAAATTAATCCCTCTCCTTTAAAAACTGGATGCATAAATAAATCAAGTCAAATTCTCAACCCCATCACAGAATTCCAACCATAAGTTGGCAGCCATTTGATAGAGGGAGAGCAAGAACAGTTTCATCTTTCCCCCACTGGACTCTAGCAACAAAAGGGGACATTAATAAGCTGGAAAAGAGGTGACTTGAGATGCTGCCATAGTGTGAGATGTGGGGAAAACACAAATTTCCAGATCCATATGTTTTCAGGTGCTGGTGCTTGGTCCAAACACCTGCACAGCATAGGAAAGCTTCCATCAATCCCTTAATATGCAGTGGAAATTAATCTAATTTTTTTAAGATGACAAACATCCAGGAGCTTCCCTTAACAATATCTACTGCAACAACTGTATTTCCCCACATCACAAAGAAAAACACACAGAATCACAGAAAGGTCTGGGTTGAAAGGGACCTTAAAGAAAACTTTATTCTAACCCCCTGCCATGGGCAGGGACACCTTCCACTATCCCAGGCTGCTCCAAACCCCACCCAGCCTGGCCTTGAACACTCCCAGGGATGGGGCAGCCACAGCTTCTCTGGGCAACCTGTGCCAGGGCCTCACCACCCTCACAGGGAAGAATTTCTACCTAATCTCTAATCTAAATCTTTCTTCTATCAGTTTAAAGCCATTCCCTCTTGTCCTGTCCCTCCATCCCTTGTCCCAAATCCCTCTCCAGCTCTCCCGGAGCCCCTTTAGGCACTGGAAGGGGCTCCAAGATCTCCCTGGAGCCTTTTCTTCTCCATGCAGAACAGCCCCAACTCTTTCATCCTGTCTTCCTAGAAGAGGTGCTCCAGCCTTCTGATTAGAAAACCTTCCTTAACACGCAGGTTTTCCCCATCTGAGGAGCACTCCCAAATCACAAGAAACCCTTTTTCCACATGGTGCACGGCAGACACCTCCCACAGCCAGACAGCAGCGCTCGCATCCAACAATGGAAACCTTCCCTCTATTTGCATGCTCAGCTCTGCCAAAAACAAAGCATGCTGCTCAAGTGGGAGAACACCTTCCTACTTCTTCAGGGAAGACCAGGGAATTTGTGCAGATCCCTGGTTACTTGGAGGCAGCATTTCTCGAGGAAGACAACCGAGGGAGCTCAGAGCAGCAACTCTCAGTGCTAAGGAGATTAGGCTGGAGGCCCAGGGAATCAGCAATCCCAGCACACCACATCCCCATAGCCCTGCCCACGGCTGTCACTTTGAGGAGAGTTTGCTACAAAACCAGCACAGAGATTATCTTGTTCTCCTGCAGGAATGCAAGGATTGAGATGCAGGGGAAAAGCAGCAAGACAGGAGCCGCAGGCTTTGTGGAGGCGAAGCCAGCTCTGCTCACTGAGCAGGGACCACCACATGGAGGAAATCCAGCCAGAAACCACCCCAGCACTGGAATGCTGGCCAAGAAACTGGTTTGAGAAAACACAAAATGTGCCAGCCGCCTGATGACACTGCCCAGCGCTCTGAGGGGAGGGGAGCACTGAATGCCAGGACATCCCAGTGAAGGCAGGCCTGGGTAGTTATCAGATTAACCCACCACCCAGGGAGAAGGGTTTTTGGGTCACCACAGTGCTCACATCACATGCTGGCAGCTGGGAGAGCCACACAAGGGTGTTGCATAATGGCTGTTTTTCCTTTCCACACACACTCAGTGGCACCCCTGAGAGCAGTGTCACGGCCAGGGACCACGTGTGTGGTGAGGACACAGAGCAGCTCGCTGCCAGGGGATCAATGGCACCCCAAGCCCACCAGGAGTCCACAAAAAATTATGGAATTGTTTAGGTTGGAAAAGACCTTTAAAACATCAAGTCCCACCATTATCCAAGCATTGACTGGAGGCCACCACTATGCCATGTCCCCAAGTGCCACATCTGCACACCTGTTAAATTCCTCCACCACTTCCTTGGGCAGCATGTTCCAACACTTTACCACTCATTTGGTGAAGCAATTAATCCTAATATCAAATCTAAACTTCCCTTGGCACCGCTTGAGGCCATTTCCTCTTGTCCCATCACCAGTTTTGAGCCCTTGTATGTGCCCTTGGTGTATCTGCACCCAGGTCCTTCAGACTCCTAAAGACAAAATCAGGACATGATGGAACAGTTCATGGAAAGCAGCATTTGCGGCATCCACCACTGGCACTTGAAAAGATCAGAAGGAAGGGGACAAGGAGAAAATGCAATGAGATCCAGCAAGGGTCTAGGCACAATCAAGACATCAACACATGGATGTTATATCTCCATTTGTTTTAAGTGATAAAAGTTTATTTTATGGATAGTTTGTGTGCACAGATGTACATTTATGACCAATAAAAACTTTTCCAATTACTGTGCCTATACCTGAAAGCACCAATGACCAGCCAAAGACAGAAAACCATTTAGTGACACACAAAAAGTTTGAGCAGCGAAGCTGATGCTGGACACAAGTTCAGGCACAAGCTTAGCCCCAGTCAACCTCTTACTTGCATCACCTGAATGGCTGAGGCACAGGTCAGGCCAGTTGAACCAATCCCCAGGGGGAGCCTGCTG
This sequence comes from Cettia cetti, assembly GCA_013401135.1. Taxonomy (NCBI): domain Eukaryota; kingdom Metazoa; phylum Chordata; class Aves; order Passeriformes; family Sylviidae; genus Cettia; species Cettia cetti. Next base: position 57,281 of record VZUI01044444.1, on the reverse strand, counting down.
GTCTCCTCAGCACGGAGTGGCCTCTCCAGACCTCAGCAGCCTCCGGCAAACACTTGGTCATGTGGATGGAGGGCTGGGGCCAGGGAGCACCTTGTGCTTGTGCCCTGTGCAGCCCTTCCAGCAAAAGTGCCTTCACCAGTGCTTAGCACAGAGCATGGAAAAGCTAAAAACAACTCCACTGCCTGGACTTCCAGGGTGCCAGGAGGTGAAAAAGAACAAATTTGAGCAGGAAGAGATTTGGATTCTGCTGCAGTGATGTCCTTCTATAGCTTTGCTCCCAAAGCACTGCATGTGGCTACCAAACAGTGAGATTTTCAAGAGCATTCCACACCCAGCCTAGAGTGTGTGACTCTTCCTGAAGGGTTTCCATCCACTTTTCTCATCATGCAACAGATAGACAGGGAGAGCAACAGACCCCTGGTGCACATGGGGTGGGGAGAGGGCAATCAACAAGTGTGCAAGAGCACAAACACAACACAGGGACAGTGACAAGACTGGACAGTCAACAAATTGATGGGGGCTATGATGCCTGAAGTTTCAGTTTTCATGCTTTTCAGATTCTGTGCTGCTTAAGTGTGTAGTTCTGAGTCTCATATTAAGTGTCAGTCAGCTCTCTTCACAGAGTAGGGAGACAAAACAAATCCTTTTCCTGCTGGAGACCAAGGAGCACAAGTACAACTTTCAGGCCCAAAAGCACAAACAACGGTGGACTAAAGAGAGAAAACAAGGATGGGACTTCACAACCTGGAGCTGTAACTGGACAATTAAACCCCAATAAGCGAATGGACCAAAACTTATAAAAGAGACCTCATGACCAGTTGTCCACTTTTGTGACCATTTTGGGTTCATCAGGCTCTTGTCCTGCCCAAGGTGTACCCTTAAAGGCCTTTTAATAAATATCTACTTTATTCTCTAGCTCTGTCCAGTCTCTGTTCCAGGTCAGCCTTCCCAAGGCATCATCAGAGGGAAATGTTGTCAACACAGCCAAGGACTGCCATGACAGCTGGGGAGAGAGATCCTGTCCCCACCAGTGCAGCTCCCAAATCATCACAGGAATTCCACGTTCATCACACTTGGTGTTCTTTACAATTCACACCACCCCCACCAAGGCCCTGCACCAGGCTCATGACTCCAGGTCCAGCAAGAGCAAGACTGGTCACAGACACAGAGATGCCACAACAGTTATTGTCGCCTTGTTTTCCAGCCTTTAGCCTTGGAGTCAGAAATTTCATGTAAACAAAGTAATGTTTACAGAACTTTTATCATGTTTTTTGGATTCCTTTCTGTGAAAGGACAATTGATGGACACTTTCTAAGACCAGTGGAGTTGAAGAGGTTGAACCTCAGTCTTCCAATCTGGTCTCCTTTTTATAAATCTATATAAGCTGTAGAAAAAATTAAAATTCCTCTTTTCCCGCTTTGACTCCGTGGTGATCACTGCGTCTCCCTGGGCACAGTTATTTCCCCCCTCACTGCTGAAACAATCCACCCCATCACCTGGCTGACTACAGCTCTCTAACCCATTGGTGCAGGTTGCTCCCAGAAGCCACATTCCCAGGTACCTGCTCCTTTCTGCCACACAGAACAAACTGCACACGAAAGTAAGAGATGGGAGAGAAAGCCATAAAGCTGAGGGAAGATGCCCTTGGCAAAATTTGTTTTAAGGCACGACTAGCTTGTACTGAAAGCCAAATCCTCTGGTTTCCAGTCCAGACCCTTGTGGGAGGATAATTTATGTTCCCTTTCTCCAGCCAGACGTGGTGCTGGGGGACTATTCAGGGCAGCAGTAACACCACTAAAGCTCTTTGCTCAGTATTGCTGTGAGGGGATCCAGGGGCAATGAGCACTGCGTTTTTAGGGAAACATCACCTGCATCAAAGGGGACACCCATCACACTGATGCAGCACCTCTGCTGCCAAAGGTGACAGGAAAATTACACAGAGCACTGTTCCCTCCCCAAACACGAGCCTTGCGGGGAATCAATCAGTTTCTGTCTCCAGGGTCACCAAGGAGGAGTCCTATAAATCTCCCTATGCCTCCAAGGGGAGGTAAAACAGCTGGGAGGGACAGAATAGTCCCAGAAAAAGCCAGTGGAACTTGGATGTGGCTGTGCTGCCCACAAATGGATCTGCCATGACTGGATCTGCTGCTGGAGAAAAAAGCAAGTTCCCTGGGAGGGGACCACTGAGCATCCCATGGACACAGGAACATCCCCCCCTGATGGGACCAGCACTCCCCTGCTTGCCTTTCACACTGCCCAGGAGACCAACAAGGTTTCACCACCCTGGCAGGAGTTTCCAAGATGAGGAACATGAAATTAAACCTGAAGACCTACAGGACAATGCAGCTTTCAGTGATTTCAGGGAATTTGGGGATGGACTTTTTAGTAGGGCCTGTAGTGTCAGGGTAATGGTTTCAAACTGAAAGAGGGTAGGGGTTCAGGTGAGATAAAAGATTTTGGAAAGACACAAAAATGTTGCCCACAGAGGTGGCAGGTGCCCCATCCCTGGAAAGATTCAAGGTCAGGTGGGATCAGGCTCTGTGCAACCAGACCAAGTTGGAGATGACCCTGCTCATTGAAGGGGGAGTGGGTTTGATGACCTTCAAAAGTTGCTTCCAACCTAGACTATTCCAGGATTCAAATTCTGCCGGCATCCTTGAGCATTCAAGTTTCAAAGCACTGACATTCTCCATGTTTATTTTATTCCTGTGAATGGTTTGCTCCAGAGATCAAAGACATGGAACCAGGAAAGGATCAGCACAATGAGAACACAGGGAGAGCATGAAAATATGGCCAAAGCTCTGAGACAACTCTTGGATAAGGTTGCTTTCCATATGAGTGAAGATAAAGCACTCCCTCCCCAGCTTCACCAGCAAAAACTTTCATAAATCAGCTCTCCCTTTTGGCAACTCAGTCCAAAAGAGAGGGAAACTCCTACAAAATGAACGTCATGGGAAGAAAAAAAAAAAAAAGTTTCTCAAGGGAAAAATTTTATTTGCATGTGCCTGATCCCCATAATTCCATGTTCAGGTGACCCTCTCCTGAAGAGATGCTCTTACCAGCTGCTTCCCAAATCCTGCTCTCCTGGGCACACAAGACTTTCTTTTAATCTGAAAGAAAAAGCAAGACAATTGATAAGTACTGGAAACAAAAACTATTTCTCTGTCATGGTAAGGACACGACAACCATCAGCACCAAGAGCTCCGATATCCAGGCACATCCTGCAGCCTCTGAGCAGGGCTGTAGGAACAGGTACAAAAGCATCACTTTGGTTCCTCAAAACATCACTCCTGAGCATGGAGAACAGCACTTCCTTTTCAAAGGAAGTTGATATAAATCTTCAAAATTCTTAGAAAGTTTTAATATTTCCAGATTAGCAACAGCACAAAAGTAGGGGGTTGTAACTGTTTGCAGGACACCTGCAAAAATAATAAATAACAAATTAAAACCTTCAATGGAAAAGGAGAATCACTTGTTTAAGTGTCCAGTCTTCTTTAAGATTTCAAACCTGCTGTGGGAGGAACACTCTGGCCAGAATCCAGTTAAGCATTTCAGTGTGTCAGGTTTGAGAGAACAGGGAGAACCCTGCTGAATCAAGGTCTTGGCATTTCTCACCAGCCGTTTGTTTCTCTCTCCTGCTGGCCTTCAAACACGTACAGACACTCCTACCTTCCAAGAATTTCCAATTTTAGCTTTTATTCTAGAAAAAAACCTCACCTTGTTACAAAAGCAGCCAATTTTGCTGCCAGGAAAAAGCACTGGTACAACCCCAAGGGGCAGGTCCTGCATTAGACGAGCACCAGGCAGCTCTCAAGAGCTCACAAAAGGATTTTTAATTAATACGCCTACTTGCTTTGCTCAATTAACACCAGTGAGGAAGCCCTCACACACTGCCTTCAGCTCTGGTCACTGTGGGCTGAACACTTTAAAAATCCTTTTGCATTAATAAATACTTCCTCTACAAATGCCATATATTTCCTATATACATGCTCTATACAGAAAGCTCAGTTAAAAAAATAAAAAAAAAAAATTAAAAAAAAAAAAGGATGCAATTTCCCCAGAGAGAAAAAATTCAGAGATAAAATTGCAGCAACGATTTATATCTGCCCAGAGGAGCAGAGCAGCAATCCCAGCCCTTGGTGACCTCTGTGCAAACACACCAAGCCAATTACACACTGTGACAGAGGATTTTCCCCTCCCAGAGCAGCAGCTTCTTGTTGCTTGGAGTGAGAAACATCAAAAGGTCGTGCAACAAGTGAGTGTGTGTTACTGAGCAGGCTGGGGACAACCAGCCTCGAGGTTTAATCAAGATTTGGATCCAGTTGTGTGAGAGGTTTTGCAAACATTGATCTTATTGAGTTGTTACATCTGGAGGATGTAATTCCCAATGACCTGCCCGTTTAACCTATGGAAATCACCACAGGGCAACTCAGCTCAATCCTCCCACTCCATCCCTTCTTGTTTGCTGTGGTCTTCATTAGCAGATGAGTGCTAATCCACCTCATCCTTCAGCATCCCACACTTGGGACGTGCCCAGCAGCACTTCCATGTCCTTTGGCAAGATAAAAGGGAAAACACAAACTTTTTAAAGCCACCAGTCATAGCCAGTAGCTGACAGAAGAAATGCTCTCAGCTTCCTAGAGTTACAGAATAGCTTAGGTTAGAAAAGACCTTTCAGATCCATTAGTCCAACTACTAAGTACTGTCACACTAACCCATGTCCCCAAGTGCCACATCCACACATCTTAAAATACCTCCAGGAATGGTGACTCAACCATGTCCCTGGGTAGCCTCTTCCAATGCTTGAAAAACCTTTCAGTGAGGAAATTTTTCCTAATATCAAATTTAAACCTCCCTGGTGCAAACTGAGACTGTTTCCTCTTGTCCTGTCCCTTGCTGCTTGGGAAGGGTGGGCAGGACATGGTGATGTGCAGCCTGTCAGTCCCCTTGTCTTGCCCAGGACATCCTGGTTCCAGCTTCTTGTTGAGCCACACCATCACTGCTTTGGTAATAAGGATGCTTTTTTTTTTTTTTTTTCTCCTGGACATCCCAGAGGCCTTTTCCTTCACCCTGTTTCTTTAGAAAGAAAACCAAAGAACAGGGGCTGAGAGGTGGGAATTTGTGACTTCACAGGTCATTCTTTTCTGCCCCAGGAAAAAAAAAAAATTAGGAAGAGTATGATATGGAGCATGTAAAAGGTGTGTTTAGGTCTGGATTTTAACCATCACAAGCTCACTTATCCTTGTTTCCTGCAGGATATTGCTAAGAGTAGCCAAAACCCAGGTGACCCCAGCAGGAGAAAGAAATACAGCAGCAGGTATTTCAGAAGATCCAAAACTCAGCTCATCCTACCAGTGCCCACAATGACACTGAAATTCCAGATCCCATCTGCTCCCCAAAAGGGGAAGATATCCCTGCTCTTGAAATGTTTACAATGGGAAAATCACCTGAACTTCCCATCTGGTGCTTTGAGTCTTCCCCAGTCTACTCCACCTATGCTGTGCACTCCATCATCTGCTTGGAACTGGGATGGGAGCACCCTTTTCTAACACCCCAAATGCACCAGCTTAATTATTATACTTTGGGCTTTTGATGGGTGGGGTTGCCTATTTTCATCTTTATTTGAAACATTCGACCATGGGACAAGATGATTTTTGCCTGCACTGAGAGAGGAAATCCTCCTGGCTGTTTAGGTGAGATTAATTTCAGGATTGTGGCCAGACTGAGGAAATCAGCGGCAGAAATCCTTCATAGCTGGATAATGAGGCTGTGGCTTTATGAGTAATTCTCCTGAGTTATGCGCCTGGCACCTTGGGTGTGGGTGACACATTCCTTCCTCCCCTCCATTTCTGAATGGGAAATGTCATCCAAGCACACAAACACAATATTTATTAAAAAAAAAAATAGCAACAACACAATTCATGAGGTGGAGGCACAGATTGCATCTCACTTGTACAATGTCCAATCACCTGCTGTCTGGAGGAATTTCCCTACTGGGTTTGCCAGGAATGCCCCCAAACTCCATCACAGCTATGATGTACCTAATATTCCAAAAACCCAAAGAGCCTCTGGGGTGGAGACCAGACCAGTACCAAGCCAAATCAACAAAAACACTTCTCTGAACCTCTTTTGTACCAATATTTTTGGTATGGAGAGATAAATCCAGGCTTCCTCACTCCCTGCTGCTGAACCACCTCGCAACCATACCCATTGTCCTGCACACACTGTCCATGCTGATCTTACATTCCTCCTCCCAGCCCAAAATGCCATCCCTGGATTGCAACCAGCTCCCCCTTTTTGAGCAAGCAAAGGCTTTCACATGGAGGTTACCTGAAGTTTTAATGCTGTCAAAGCTCAGCTGCAAGGAAACTGGAGAGGAGAAAGAGCAGCCTTTCTGTTGAGATGCCTCTGTTCCAGCTGGAGCCATCACCTTCCATTACTCAGCTGCCTTTTTGGGAATTCTCCCTGCCTTCCCCTCTGCCACGCCCAGGCACTAGACATGAAGATAGCTAATGACAGTTCCTGCTGGCATGACATCCACCCTGCTTCTCCTGGAGGATGAATGAGCAGATGGGACCAGTGGAAGATGGCTGAGCTGGAGAGCTGGACAACTGGTATCCTCTCAATCCAGTAACTCCAGCACAACAGACTGAGGATGCAAAGATTATTCATGGTCAGAACCTTTTTCCTAGGGTTAGAAGCAGGGTCAAGGAAGACACAGGTGGTTACTGAGAGGCTGTGCAGACTAACTCATGTCTGTGTTGTTGGTTTTACTGTTCCCCAAATTTCTGCTTTGCTTGCATATTCCCCAGCCAACCCACTGCACTATTCCAGCAAAATAAGCACAGTCCTGAAGAGTTTTGAAATTAATATGATGGGTTTACAAGCATCTTCCATCATGCAGAACTAAAATTAAAATGTACACCCTCCCTCGCCTCACTCTCTGAAATCCATCAGGCAGAAACTTCCCTGTGTCACAGAGACACCAGCAGCTGAAGGAGCTGATGGGAAACTGCATTTCCAGCTGGTATCAGGCTTCAGAGGAGGGTTCCAGCCCCACCACCACTGTTCCAGCAGACCAGCCCCTGCCTGAGACACAGCAAAGGTGCTTTTAGAGTGGTTTCCTCCATGCACAGGTGTGACTATCATCCTGCAATATAAATGGCTACGAGAGAACCAGAGGAATGGAGGTTTCCAGACATTTTGGAGAAGGAAAAGGCAACCATGATGTTTTCCTAGGAAAAAAATTGCTGAAGAGCCCATGCATGTTCTGGCTGTGCCATCGCACTGACATGAGAGATGTGAAAAAGAGAAACTAGAAGAAAATTGGTTTCATTCTGCAAAAACATCAGGGAACAGGGGAAGCAAACACAAGGTTCAGGGCCAACAACACAATGACACCTCATAAAGCTGGGAATCCCTAAGGAGAAAAAACTTCTGAGAATCAAAGAGTCACAGAATGGTTTTGGTTGGAAAGGACTTTAAAGAACATCTTGGTCCAAGCTTCTGCCACAGGCAGGAACACCTTCCACTATCCCAGATTGCTCAAGCCCTGTCCAACCTGGCCTTGAACACTTCCAGGGATGGGAAATCCACAGCTTTTTTGAGCAGTATGTTTCAGTGCCCCCAACCCTCACGAGGAAGAATTTCTTCTTAATATATAATATAAACATTCCCTCTTTTCAGTCTGAACCCATTCCCTCCTGTTACATCACTCCATGCCCTTGTACACACTCCCCCTCCAGCTCTCTAGGAATCCCTTTAGACACTGAAAGGGGCTCTCAGCTGTCTCTGGAGTCTTCTTGTCTTCAGGCTGAACAGCCCCAACTCTCTCAGCCTGTCTCCACAGCTCCAGTCCCATGATCAGCTTAGTGGTCTTCATTCTCCATCTGAACCACCTGGGGAAACATCTCCACCCTCAATGCAACATCAACAGAGGGATTTGGGGCAAAGATGTAACACTGAACTACCAGAGCAGGGCAAAACCCTGACTTCTGAGCTACAGCTGGTATTACACTGCAACTCCAGCTCAGATGAGCAGCTCTATCAGAGGGAACACCAGGACAAACACTCACTCACAGCCCTGAAATCACTGTGAAAACCCTGTTCAGCTCAAGGCACCAGTATGGCAAGTCAAGACATTGCCAAGGTCTTCCTGCAAACCCTGGTTGTTCTTCTCCTCATGCACGTGGCTGACATTTCCTTCATGGCTCACCACAGCATCAGGACCACAGCAAGAAAACCAACACCCTCTCAGACACCTTTTGGGAGAGCAAACACAGCTGCCTGCACTTGATGGCTATTTTGGGGTTGAAATGGAGATGCAGATTGCTGCCAAAACAACCACACTGGGGGAGCTGTTGCTTTTTCTCTTGAAATGCAGAGATACTTTCCATTTCTTCCCTCCCCTTACTTCTACTGATTTCACCAGGTTTCTTAGAGAAGGAAACAGCAATTGCATGACTCAGAGGGAGAATCATCTTCTCCCCATCACAGAAATGCTCACGTGCAGGCAAGGGGCTGGGTGAGACTCAGTCTTTTGTCCCAGGCCATGGGTATCAGACTGGCAAAGCTCTGTCACATGCCCAGAAGAAAACACGGGCAGGAGAAGAAACAACAGCACCAAGAGCCAGAGGCTAAAATTGCAGGGCTGTGATGAACAGGAAGAGGTTTCCTCCAAGAAACCACCAAGCCAAACAGGAAAGTCCTCATCCCATGTGCAGAGGAGGTCAAAGGAGGAGAAATCTACAACTTTCTGCATGAAGAGGCTGTGTGGGATCAGGTCAGGATGATCAATGTGGTGAAGGAATAAAAACAATGTCCAGGAGCAAAGTGAAAGCAACAACCCTTAGCCACGCCCACAATATCTCATCTACTTTGCCTTCTTCACATGCTTTAAACTTTTGAAACGCACCTCCATAAAAAGTTGTGATTTACTGGAATATATTTTCCATTTTCTCCACTTTTACTGCATTTTGATTGTGGAGCCCAAATATCCAATTGCTGAAAAGCTGGAGTGGGGGTTGGCAGGCCAGATGCTCAGAAACTCCAGGAGAAGAGAGGGTTCCTCTGACACAGGGAGAGAGGTCTGAAAACAGCTCCTTCCACTGCAACCACAGTCTTGCCATAGGAACAAGAACATGATCCCCTCCAAAACTGCAAAATTCACTTGATGGTGTGCAGATATTTACAGCCCCCAGGGCTGTTTTCACAGTTATGATTCCTCCTTATCCCTAATACAGCTGACAGCAACACATGTAGGATCTGGAGACTCTGTGCAGGGGAAGACAACTCACAAAGGCATAAAGGCATCCGTGCATTTCAGCAAGGCCTTCAGAGTCAGTTATCTGATGGTTTAGACTTCACTGATGGCATTTATGAGCTTAAAAATGCATATAAGGCTTCAACATCCTCTCCCAGCCGCTCTCTTTAGGATGCAAATGCAGTTTAACACAATTAGACAGGACAGAAAGCCCAGACATTTTACAGGATCAACTGCATTCCAGTTGTCAGGGAAAATAAAGAGACACCAGCTCAACAGGCAGGCTGGACAAAAGCCTGTTTTCATCTCTGGCTGGTTTTCAGATCCGCACAGGACTGTGCAAGGAGGAAGAGCCTTTTCCCAAAAAGCTACAGCTTCCCAAAAGCTACAGCTCTGCATGGAGGAAAATATGCCAAAAAGTAATCAAATAATCCCATATTTGTTAGCAAGAAAATACAAATTAAGAAATACAAATACAATTAATTTTTTAAAAAATCTCATCTTTAAAAACTGGGAAAAAACCAAAACTCCAAGAAAGATGCCAGGGCATATTGCTCCATTTACAGATGTAAATAAAGCAGGGAAGGAGTAAATGAAGGAAGGAAGGTTTAGATTAGATATTGAGAAGAAATTCTTTACTGTAACTGTGGTCAGGCCCTGGCACAGAAAGGTTGTGGATTTCCCATCCCTGGAAGTGTTCAGGGCCAGGTTGGATGTGGCTTGGAGCAACCTGGGGTATTGGAAGGTGTCCCTGCTCATGGCAGTAGGGTCAGAATAAGATGATCTTTAAGGTCTCTTTCCACCCAAACCATTCCACGATTCTGTGATTCTCTGCGTTATCTGAAACTCCCAACATCAGGACAGAAAGGACAGAGGAGTGAGAAAAGGAGAAAGCTCTCAGTGTGAGGCTTCTGGAAGCTCAAGGCATTTATTTCCATTGCTCAAGGGTCAGAACTGAGAAGCTGACAAAGTGTCAGGAGGTACCTTGAAGCACTTCCCATCACGACTGCTCTTTCAAAAGAGAAGCAACGTGAAATTGGCAGGAAGTAGATCTTTCTATATAATTTGTCATCTTTCACAGAAAAATCAAACATCCTTAATTCTAGGTATTTCTTTTTTGTTTTTCTATTAAAAGGCCTAAATAAAGCATTTCTGTTATTGCAGACTGCAATTAAAAAAAGAAAAAAAAAAGAAACAGATTTATTAATTAAATCTTTTGGAGCATCTCTGCTACAAAGACAGGATGAAAGAGTTTGTGTTGTTCAGCCTTGAGAAGAGAAGGCTCCAGGCAGACCTTAGAGGCCCTTCCAGTTCTAGAGGAGCTCCAAGAGAGCTGGAGAAATACTTTGGACAAGGGCATGGAGTGACAGGACAAGGGGAAATGGATTTAAACCGAAAGCAGAGAGATTTGGATTAGATTTAAGAAGGAATCCTCTACAATGATGATGGTGAGGCCCCAGCACAGATTGCCCAAAGAAGCTCTGGACGTCCCATCCAACCTGGAAATGTTCAAGGCCAGGCTGAACCGGGCTTGGAGCAACCTGGGCTAGTGGAAGGTGTCCCTGTCTATGGCAGGGGGTGGAACTGGATGATCTTTAAGCTCCCTTCCAATCCAAACCATTCTGTGATTCCATTAATGATTTTTGGATCTACCCCTAAACTCTCCACTGATTCTAGAGGACCTTTAGGTGACAACAGAAACATCGACAAGATATTTCCTGGAAAAATTCAAAACATCTTAACTCCTGCTTCTCTTTCTAAACAACAGGATCTGAAGGCTCTCAGGAATCATCAGTTTTGCAGGATGTGAGATGGAAAACCACCTGAGCACAGGTGCAAGGTGCCAGGTGCTGTGTTTGCACACCTGACATGCTGAAGCTGCCTGGACCACCCCCCACATCTGCCACCCTAAATCTTGCACCACAGCACTCACCTTTGGGAAGTGCTTTAAGACCTCTGGGTCTGTTACACAAGCTCAGGTGTTACCACCTCAAGTCCAGGTAACCCAACACAAACCACTGCAGAGAGATAATGGCGTGGCCTATCTGAAAATAGACAGAAATCCCCACTAAAAACATCTAAGTCGTCATGATAGAAAAATAAATCCAGGCAGATTGTTGCTCACATTGTATGAATCATCATGTTGTTATAGCAACTTCATATCTGCACCCAATCTGAAAACCAAGCACAGCTGAAATAATATAACAGCATTAAGTTAAAATGATATATAACAAGACAAAAATGGATCGGCTCGATCTCCGAGAGGCACCCACACTTCTTTCTCACCCTCTTCCCTTCCTTTGAAAACACTGCTTTGCTGTATTTAAACAATAAAAATTAAAAAAGAAAAACAACCAGACTTGGAGCTCACGGAGAAGAGGAGCACTAATGAGCTTTTGAACTCAAGGAGAATCTTCAAAATGAAGGATCACAGAACCATGAAATCACAGAATGGCTTAGGTTGGAAAGGACCTTAAAGATCATTTTGCTCCAACCCCTCTGCCATGGGCAGAGACATTTTTCATCACCTTTAAATAAAAACAAGTGAATTCTCAGTTATAACCACCAGACCCAGTCAACTGCCCCTATTCTTCGCAGCTACTCCAAAATTCATGCATTGAATTCATCCATTACATAAATTTTATACATTTTTAGTCTATTTTTTTTTTAATTCATGCAAAGCAGGACATATATAAATATACATGTACATTGTGCCCTGCTCTGTTCATGATTCCTGAGCAGAGATCCCAGCCTGAACAGAGCATTTAGAAGCAAGAAAGGGGATGCAAAAGTTCTAGCTTTAAAACTGCAGCTCTGTGTGGTGATTTTATTGCTGGAGAAAAAGTGTCACCAAGGTTCTTTCCATCGGAGCAGCAAAGGAAGGAAGGTAAATAAACTGAATTGTTTCAGGGACTTGGCAGGCAAGCACAGCTCCTCTGCAAGGCAAGGGGAGCCCACCAACTTCCAAAACACTGCAGGTGCCTCAAAAGACACCATTGTGCTCCAATTAGTGCCAAAGACAAGCAGAAAGCACTACAGGGCACTTCACTGCTCCTCTCCCCATGAGACGTTGCCAGCAACAAGGTTTGAAGGAGAAGGAAAGAGGAAAAAGAATAGGCTTGGGAGCTCTGCGAATTTTGCTCTTGATGTTTCAAGCAAATTAAGACCAAATAAACCCCAAAATAGAAAAAGCAACCCACAAACCCACAGCTCTAGTCCCAACAAAGTCCTATTAGTCTTAACAACAGCACAAAAGTGACTCAATTAATTAAAAGCAAATAAAAAGAAGCAGCCTAACTTATTCTTTCAGAGATCAAGACAGCAAAAGCACCAGTCTGACCCAGACAGAACTCTATTTTTCCTTTTCTTCTTTTTCTTAAATGCATTTATTCATTAAGGCCTCCTTGTAGGCTGTGTAATGAGTCACTTCTTGCTTCTCTATGAAGTGCAAAGGGATGGGAAGGAACAGGATTTAAATGGAGGATGGAGACACTCACGAAGCCTGTTAGAAAAGATTGAAAATCTTTTGAAGGAATCTCAGATAAAGAGAGGCAACTCCTCACATGGAACCCAAACCCTTTTTTCTATCACCAGAGCTTTCCCAGGGTCTAAGCCTGGCTGTCTCCTCGCTTTCAGCCAGCCCAGGAAACCACCCTCTCTCCTCCACTGAGATTTCTTCCTCCTCAGAAGAGAGCTTGAGACAAGAAACTCAGAGCTCAAGCAGGAAGCAGGAGTGATGCTGCTCCTGCCATGGACCCAGTGGCTCAAAAGTGTGGTTGTGGCTATCCCTGCACCAGGAATATGATCAGGGGGATCCCATCAGTTGGTATCATCGACAGCACAAGGCATTTTATGGCTCTTACCCCAGCAGCCAGAGAAGCCCCAGCAGCCTCCAGCTCAGAGTGAACCACACATGTTCAACTATTCTGCAATTTTTTTTTTCTGAGAATCACAGAAACACAGAAGGGTTTATGTGGGAAGGGACCTTAAAGATCATCTGGTTCCAACTCTCCTGTCGTGGGCAGGACACCTTTTACTAAACCAGGTTGTTCCAAGCTCCACACAATGAGGGTTTCCAGTGGAGAGGAAGAGTCTGTCCAATCCATCAGATCAGAGATGCCAAGCTCAATGAAACACTGAGGAGACAAATCCTCCCATCATCAGCCTTATCTCAGACTGGATCTGGAACATCCTGATTTGGTCCCCCAACTACTGTCAGGAGCCTCCCCTGGTTCTCCAGGTCCTTTGAGCCATCCCACCACAAGCCTGGAGGAAGTAAAGGCACCACAGAGATGTGACACGAGTCTGCAAAATGGAAAAACAGGAAGGGGGCACATGTCACTGCAATAAACACAAATCCCAAAAAAGCACAACTTGAGCCCAAATCCACCACTGCCAGCTTTCCAGCAAGGACTCCTATCCAGTCCAAGCATAGAAGTACAAAACATGAAATAGGTATTAGGAAAAATAGATATTAGGGAAGAAATTCCTCCATGTGAGGGAGGTGAGGCCCTGGCACAGGTTGCCCAGAGAAGTTGTGGCTGTCCCAACCCTGGAAGTGTTCCAGGCCAGGTTGGACAGGGCTTGGAGCAACCTGGGATAGTGGAAGGTGCCCCTGCCATGGCAGCGTTTGGGATGTGGTGATCTTTAAGGTCCCTTCCAACCCAAATCATTCTCTGATTCTGTTTTTCTGTAAAATTGCTCTGGTGACAGCCACGACCATGCGTCATTCCCCATCGCAGAGATCTTCTACCTTCCCTACAGTGGTGTCTCTCACTTTTCTAACATTTATTCTGAGAAGAAGAAAATTTAAACCAGAAAAAAAAATAAACAAAAGCAAAACCAAAAAGTGACAAAAGCCCCCACAAAATCTAAAATATATTAAAAAACCTCCTAAATACAGAATCTAGGGGAACTTTTTTGCTGCCACCTAGACCCCTTCCAAAGGGTTCACATGCCAATCTAATAATAAAGCTGTCGTTTGGGGTGATGCAATTTTAGCTTTCGAGCTGAAGGTTGCTATGGGAGGCTGTTCCCAGCAGCAGCGCTGCACAGCATTTGTAAAAGCCCTTTCCAGCATCAGACACTGATTTTTGAGTAGGAAAAAAATTCATTATTTTTGTTTTTTAAAAGTCCCATAAAAAGCAGCAGTACTGGAGAAAAATGTAGAGGAAAAAAGGCAAAATAAAAAATGGGCTGTCATTCAGATGCCTCTAGAAATGCAGATGCACTAAAATCCCCTTCCCAAAGCTAAACCAACAAGAAAACCTAATTTTTTTCCTAATCAGTGAACATCACCTGAGTTGCTGCATTTGCCAATGCCAGATTTGCTGGGATGTGGAAGAAGTTAAAGACAATCAGATGATCTCAGGAGCTGAAAAATGAGGTGCAGAGATGGGAACAGGTATTGCAGTGCCTCTGTGGGGTCATCCACTGTGCACTGCTAGATCTTGACTCGCATAAAAATAAGGCATCACTTCACAACAGGTTGAGGAGGCTTACCTAGCTTTTTAGAACTAAAAAAAAAATGTATGTCTAAGGATTTGTGCAAGGAATTAAATATTATATAAATATATATATATATACACACAGAGTTATATAAAGCTGGTCAAATACAAACAACTCTCTTCAAACTAACAAACAAGTAAACACAGAAGACATTTTCAACACCAATCTGTAAGATTTAGGAGACTGTTACAACCTGCAGGATTTACAAGGGAAGCACAGTAAGAAGGAGGATTTAACACAAGGACAGAGCCCTGAAGCAGCAGCAGGAGGAGACACAGTCGCTTTTTACCTTTACACAGTGAGGTGAAGACCACCAAACACTGATTTATAAAAGGCTTTCAATTCATGTTGCCAAAGCCTCCAGCTATTAAGTGCCTAAAATCTCTGCAGATTAAGTAAAGGAGAGTTGGTAGATGAGATATGAGGATGGGTATGAATACCTAGAGAGTAAACACATGCAACTGGAGATGTGAGAGCACAGCAGAGCACACAGCCAGCTCCCTGCCCACACCCAGGATGTGGAGAAGGGTGAGGATCAAGGTCATCCAGTTCCACCCTCTGCCATGGGCAGGGACACCTTCCACTATCCCAGGGTTCTCCAAGCCCCATCCAGCCAGGCCTTGGACACATCCAGGGATGAGGCAGCCACAGTTTCTCTGGATAACCTGTGTCAGGGCCTCACCACCCTCACAACTAAGAATTTCTTCCTAATCTCTAATCTAAATCTCTCTGCTTTCAGTTTAAAGGCATTGCCTCTTGTCCTGTCCCTCCATGCCTTGTCCCAAGTCCCTCTCCTGCTCTCCTGGAGCCCCTTTAGGCTCTGAAAGGGACTCTAAGGTCTCCCTGGACCTTTCTCTTCTCCAGGCTGAACTCCATGATTTTTTGCCCGAAGTCTTCAGTAAGAAGTGCTACAGTGACACCACTGAGATGCTCCTTCCTCATCAAGAGCCAGGAGGCAAGAAACCTTATAGACAGATTCACAACCAGAAATGTCTGTGATGTCAAAGGTTTCAGACCCAATTTAAACTCTGATGGAAGTTATACACAGGTGAAATCTTAAGGCAGAGGAAGAAAAACTGATTTGAGTCTGACATTCAGATAAGCAACTGAGATGCTGCAGAAAAGAGATTTTCAAAACGTGGATGTAGCTTGGGCCCTGCACCCCACTGATTTCACAGTTTCTGAGGCAAAATCTCCATACCGAAAAGAGAATCTTTTGCCAACACAAGCTTCTACCAGAACATAAAAATAACCCAAACAGAATCCCTGACCAACAAGTCAGACTTTGTTTCAATGCCCAAACTCCAAACCAGCAACAACCAGTAGCCCACGGCACCAGGCAAAACAAGAACCATCACTGAGATGCACTGACTGCAGTGGCACTACCAGGAACACACCATTCAATTAAAATTATTATATTAAGGTGGGTTTTTTTGCTAAAACCAGCAGAGCAAATCATTGCAGAAGACTTCACTATCAGCCCAAGGCTTCAGAGTCCAGCCAGCCCACCACCACCCACCCACCCTCCACATCCCCAGAACTCCTCCTTCCCCAGCACTCTGCTAATAAACTCAGGGATGTCCTTCCCAGAGGTCTCAACGCCTTGTCAGCAGAAATTCAAATCAATCCAGCCCTGGAAGCAGCTGCAGCAAATAACTCAATCACGTTCATCATTTTAACTTATCCTATTTATGAATCAGGTCAAGCTTGAAATCTCCATTTACATTATCAGCCTTCATGATGTTAAGATAATCATGCAGAGGACTGATCAAAGGTTCCTCGTAACTTTGGAGTGCAGGAATTACCATACAATAACACTTTATCTACTCCAGTGTCCTTTGTGACTGTCAAGAATATTTTCTTCCCTAGAAAATAGGACGAGGAACAACACATTGAACAAGAAACTGCTGCCAATACTAAATCTAAGAGTAAGAGGGCAGTGGGTGCTGTACACACATCTCCAAAAAAAAACATGAAGATCAGCAGTTTTTAAAACTGAACAGGTTGGGCAGGGCTTTGAGTAACCTGATCCTGAACCTGCCCATGACAAAGGGTTGAAACTGGATGGTCTTGAACGTCCCTTCCAACCCAAACCATTCTGGGATCCCATTATCTGCTAAAAATCTCTGAGAAAAACAGTGAGATTCAAGCTGCCTTGAATTACCTTTATTTTATCTTGTCTGTACGGAAGGACATTTTGATTTTTCCAGCCTGATACTGAAAATCACCTGAAATGGTTCCCTAAAGGGCCTCAATTTCTCTCAGCCCTGCTTTGATGGGAAGATGAATCCTGCAGCCTCCTGACACCCAGAAATCCTCTGCTGATGCTCTTACAGCCCTCTCTCTTTTGTCCCTCCAGCAGCTGCAGCACCTGCACAGCATCACCAGGTCACTGCTGAGGATCTGAAAACAACCACCAAAACATAAGAAAAGAGAAAAAGCAATTCCCATCTTCTCAAAGACCTTTACTCTTCTGTTCACCTCAAACTCACTATTTTTATTCTCACAATAAATAAAATGCAACATCATTCTGCTATTTTTGTGAAGAGATGTTTTATCCAGAGTTTGGGCAAAGGGAAACAATTTCTAACCTGATTTTAAGATTATTTAGAGGGTAAAAAAATAGAAGGACATAAACTTGTATAACAGTCTTATGCAGGAAGAAAATACAGGAATACTTTATTGGAAGCACTTCACTTCTGATACCAGCTATTAAGAATGTAGATATAATCCTTTATTTATCTCATTTGCAGCAAGGAAACTACACACACAGAAAGAAAAATCACATGGGATATAATCCAACAACAATCTCCCCCATTAACTCGAGAACGATGTTCTATTGAATATTTCAAGCGTGATTACACTGTAACAAAATGGCACCATGCCACCAAGCCCTGTAAATTATTTTCTCTCAATACCTCCCTTCCTTGCAAAGATGCCAGGAGGCTGGACTAAAAAAAAAGTGCTCCCAGATCAAAGTACAAGGCACCAAAGAAACAAGCAGGATCCTTCAAGTGACCATCCCAACGTTTGTCCCAAAGTGGAAAGATGACCTTAGCAGCTGGTGTGGCCCCTTCTAGGCAGGATCTGGGCTGGGAGTTATTGTACCAAGGGGATGCTTTCTGCAAAGGAATTAAATACACAGGATTTAAAATGATGGCAATCTCCTCCGAGTCATAACTTTGAATGCAGTTAATGCCTCTGCTTTGATTTTAGGGCTTCCAATGGTAGAAAAACTTCACCTTAGTTTGTCTAATGTGGAAAAAACACCATGAACAGCAGAGATGAAAGCTTGAAACAGCTCCTTGGGTGGTGCATGAGCTCAGAGGCATTCCAGGTCCAGTGAGATTTGACTGGGAATCATGGCTGTCGTTTTTCCAGTCATGACTTAAGGAGGAAGCAAGCACAAGCAGAATCACGAATATTGCCAAGTCCGAGCAGCGAGGCTGTAACACAGCTAATTAAATACTTTGCCAAAGATTTTCCGATCGTTCAAAGGATTGGGATGTGCAAGAAGAGGCTTGCAGGGGCATGAACAGCAGCCAGAGTGCTGAGTGAGCACATCTGAAAGCAGCAAACACCAACATGGATTCAATTTAAACTCCCAGAATGTGTTAGAGATCAGGGAAGGGAGAAAAAGCCAGGTTCAGCCATGTAACTGAGGTGTTGTGTCTATGAGTCCAGCTCTACGGACAAGGAAGAGAGGCCAGAGCCTCCCCAAAGATGCTCCACTGACCATGGAAGGAGTCACAGGTCTCCAGGAACTTCCTCAAGTCCTTTGGGACTGCTGTTTGTCACTGTCTGAGCCTGACCACTCAAATGAACATGACCAGGATAAGCAACCTGGTCTGGTGGGAAGTGTCCCTGCCCATGGCAGGGGTTTGGATCTGGATGACCTTTAAGGCCCCTTCCAACCCAAACCATTCTGTGATCATGGGGGACACCAACTGATGGGCAAAGAAAGGGGATGACACCCTAAGATCCTCACAGCAGCTCATGGTCCCCAAAATTCCAACTCGCTGCCTTCTTGAGCACTCAAGTTGATTTTTTTCTCTTATTCAGAAATTTTGTTTCAATATGCCTTAAAATTATCTTCACCAGGCCAAATAAATGTGAAATGAAGATGGAAAGGAAGTGCTGTAACAGGCACACTCCTAACAGGAGCTGAAGCCAATGAAAGGAACTGGATGTTAGCATTGGCACCTC
Source organism: Cettia cetti (assembly GCA_013401135.1). Classification (NCBI taxonomy): domain Eukaryota; kingdom Metazoa; phylum Chordata; class Aves; order Passeriformes; family Sylviidae; genus Cettia; species Cettia cetti. The sequence goes on along the minus strand of VZUI01044444.1, from coordinate 38,305 downwards.
AAAAGGAAACTTTGCCCAAGGCTAATCCTTTCAGGTGAGCAATGGGATGCATATGAAAGAAGACAGAATAATATCAAGATTATTTAAAAGTAAAATATAATATTATAGATCACTATAACATAAAATTCACCACTTAGAGGGGGGTGAGGCTCTGGCAGAGGTTGCCCAGAGAAGCTGTGGAAGTGTCTCAGGTCAGATGGGGCGTGGAGCAACCTGGAAGGTGAAGGCTTTGGAAATAGGTGATCCTCAGGCCCCTTCCAACTCAAACCACTGTAGAATTCTATGAAAATTGGTGGTGCAGTGTCATTTGATTCTTCATCTTTTTAATAGAGAAAGAGTTCAGAAAATGTTGGGAAATTAAGACCTGAAATGCTTCTTGCCCCATGGAGGCTGGGGAGGAGAAAGGAGACACACTTATGGAGTGAGTTTGATTTGGAAACTGGTACCAAATACAGCAGAAAAAGCCTCAAAAAGGAACATTTTAGAGAAGATTCTCTCAGTTTCCTACCACATACTAGAAAAAAAAAACAAAAAACCAGGAAATCTCTCTCAAGGAAAAAAAACGCAATAAATTGTCAAGAGATAAGCAAATTTTTTGAATAGTTGACATATATCACAGGGTTTAGAGGCCAAGGACTCCTGGATCCAAAGGCACAGGGAGGAACATAACAAGGACAGCCAAAGTTGTCATAACTAAGTTGCAACATGAAATACATGAAATGCCCAAGGCTTAATGATTTACCATCAGGATAAGGCCAGGGAGGATTCATCACCACATTTGCACATCAGGACATTGCTTGTTTTTCTTTTCACCATCCAAAAGAGAGATTCTTGAACTAAATGAAGCTCGTGGCTCTCTAGGCAATTCCTAGACTACTTATAATTTAAGGCACCATTAAGCCTTCAGAGAAGGAGATGCCAATCCATGTCAAAAGTTCCACAGCTGAGTGGGGTTTAATTACACTGAATTCAAGAGATACATCACATCCCCAACAGATGTCATTTTACAAAAAAAAAACTTTTTCCATATCTTAGAATCTTAAGATCATTTGAGATGTTCTCTCCTGTATTATTCCTTTTCTTTAGAAAAGACCATCCAGAGTCATCTGCCTGCAAGCTTAAGATGAGGTAAGTCGCCAATAGAAGAAAAATCCACTGATGTGGTGGGGAAGCCAATTTAAAAAAAAAGTTCACATGGAGAAACAATTCCTTCCTTCCCATTTCACACTTTTTTGGTGGTAGGATGATATTTTGGGCTCCCTTTTTTTGCATGTTTATTCAGGGTCTGTACAGCCAAGCAACTGCACATTCTTGGGAAGTGGTAAATTCTACAAGCACAGTTCATCAATTCCCAAAAAAGAGTTTTATGAATGATGTAAAAACAATTAAGAGCCATGAAAAGGGTTCTTGCACAGCCTGGCCCAAATGGTAGAACAACCCAAAATATCTTTTGGATTAAGACACTGATCAAGTTTTCTCTTCTGCATTTAAATGGGAAAAGAAAATCCAAATCAACTCAGAAGCAGCCATCATAGAAGATACTAAAAATATTATCATCTAAACACAGAAAGGTCAAAAAATAAATTCTTAACTGCCTTCTCAACATAACACAGAAAGCACATCTATTCTTAAGCACTCACCAAGGCCAGTGAGTTTGGGAAAAAGACAGATGGGAGAATATGTAGGAGAATATGTTCACTGAATACTTCCACAAATAGGCTACCAAAAGTCAAGAGAGATGCTGTGTCACAAGGGATGCAGGAGTCACAGGAGATACATTTCTTGACATTCCCCTCCAGTAAAGAGATCTTCTTGAGCTGAGAGAGAAGCCTTTACTACTTGTTCCCATGGCATTGCCTCCAGACACTCATCCTACAATTTTACTACATGTTTAAACTAAATGGCCCCATGGCTGTGGAGTGACAGATGCCACTTTTTCAGCCTTTCCCAGCAACATGGTGATGATCATCACAAAGAATGACAGTGATGCAAGAAACATCAGAGGTCTGTGCTGAGCTTCCCTTTTACTGGTCCCATTCTCCTACCTTTTCAGCTGCTCCTGTAATTTGAAGCTGTTGGACAGCTTAAACAAATCAGAGAAAAAAAATAGAAAAAAAATTTAAAAATCATAAACCATAACTATCAGCCTGAAAATCAAGGGAAATATTAAGGGCAGGAACACTTCTCCTATGAAGACAGGCTGAGACATTTGGGGCTGATCAGTGTGGAGAAGAGAAGGCTCCAGGAGACCTTAGAGCCCCTCCCAGTACCTAAAAAGGGCCTACAGGAAGGGTGGAGAGGGACTTTTCACAAGGGCATGAAGTGATAGGACACAGGGGAAATTAATTGAATTGAAAGAGAGTGCATTTAGATTAGTTATTAAGAAGAAATTCCTCCCTGTGAGGGTGGTGAGGCCCTGGCACAAATCTCCCAGAGAAGATGTGGCTGCCCCATCCCTGGAAGTGCCAAGGCCAGGCTGGATGGGGCTTGGAGCAACCTGGGATCATGGAATGTGTCCCTGCCCATGGCAGGGGTTTGGAACAAAATGGTTTTAAGGTCCCTCCAAACCCAAATTATTCTGAGATTCTATGAATCAAGGAAAGCAAGATAATTAAACACCAGGGTGGAGAAACAGACCAAAGCACAACACCACCTGCAGCAATTACCCAGTGAGTGGATTATCTTTGAGTAAACAAATGGGAAACCAACCAGGTTTATGCTTTCTCCTGTGATGGAGGTGGCAAGCAGACGCAGCAAACAGCAGATGAAGTGTCAGGAGGTGAAAGGCACATCTGTGGAAAATGAGGTGCCTTCTACTTGGTCTTCAGCAGATGGAGTGTGGAGAGCAGATGGAGATGTTCCTTCTCAGGATGGTGTTTTAGCCATTTTTTCTGTGACATCCTGGCTGGTGTCCCCATCATCAGCAAGGCCAGTCTTGGTGATGCAACCAAAAGTAATGGAATCAACCACTAATGCTCCAGTTCTCCAGTCACTTTCATTTGGCACTACAATGTTAAGGGCTGGACTTGATGATCTTAAACATCTTTTTCTAGCAAAAATGATTCTATCATTCTGAACTGGGCCATGAAGAGGGATGGAACACCTCTCCCTCTGGATTGTTCAGCCTGGAGAAGCAAATGCTTCAAGGTGGCCTAAACTGTGGCCTTTCAGTACATGAAGAGGGGGTCTACAAGAGAGCTGGAGAGGGACATGCAGTGATAGGACAAAGAGAAATGGCTTAAATAGAGCAGGTAAAGATTAGATATTGGGAAGGAAAAATTCTTCCCTGTGAGGGTGGTAAGGCCCTGGAACAGGCTGCCCAGAGAAGCTGTGGCTGCCCCATCCCTGGGAGTGTCCAAGGCTAGGCTGGACAGGGCTTGAAGCAAGCTGGTCTAGTGGAAAGTGTCCCTGCCCATGGCAGGGGGTTGTAATGAGATGATTTTTAGGGTCCCTTCCAACCCAAACCATTCTATGATTCCATAACTTTTATATATATAATCTGACAAGCACCAGAATGTCAATGTATTGCACCCCAAAAACCCTCTGTGAGCAGCAAGTGTCCCACAACCAGAGGTCTGAAGACTCTCTTCTTGCTTCCCAAGTATCCTGTGTCCAACCAGCAAATGCCACAGTTTGTTTCCAAGATAAATCTGTTGTGCTCCAACAAATGGATCTGCCCACATTACTCTCCCATTGTTGAAGAAACTGGGACCATAATTAATAGAAAAGTGTGCTTCAGTTAAACAGTGACCTGATTTTTGTCACTTTAATGCAAAAATTAGATCTGTATCATTCATTGCATGAATTTGCTTTTCTATTTTAAGGATTTCTCACCATCTTGACTGCAAACAAAACACAGGGTCTTGTTTGCAGTCAAGTCAGAGCATAACTGATGAATGCCAACACAGCTGGATCTCAACAGCCCTTCCGCTAAACTGCCATGTAGAAATTAGGGGAGTGACAGAGATTACCAAGAAAAATACAGCAACACACCTGTAGGTGTCCAATCAAAAGTCATTTCATGGAGAGGGAAAAAATTCCAGGTGCAGAGGAAGCTTGCAAAGGAAGGCACACATAGCAGAGTTTGCATTAGTGCAGCTGCCTTTATTGCAGTGACCCTAATTGGCATTTCCAGATGTGAGGCAGGAAAATCAGCTGACAGGAGCATCTTTGCCTATAACCCTAGAAAACCTAGGCTGAAGAAGGTACAGGGCTCTATACAAGACATACGTGAAGAAAAAAATATTAAAAATCCCTTCATTCTTTTCCACATACTGAGCTGGCTAAAGCAGCCCATGTTCTCCCGTTGCTACCAGCAGCATTTACTTATCACCATCCTCAATTCCGAAAGCAAACTCCAAGGGATAACGCACAATCTCCCTGCAAAACCAAACTGAGATGGATGGAGGACAAGGGATATAATTTAAGACAGTTTACATTGCTCACAGTATCAGAAATGCTGCATTCAGGCTGCAGGAAAGGTCATTAGTAAATTGAAGGCAGCAGAAGATAAAAGTTTACAAACAACATTTCAAGAGGAAAAAAAAATGAGCTTATTTGGCCATTCAGGGAAAAGAGCAACCAAAGAGGAAGTCTGGGTATGCAAGAGCCTTCCTCACTCCAGGCAGAGGAGTGAGCTCATCTCCAGTGCTCATGATGGAGCACACAAGATCTGCATCAGTGCCATCAATAGTAGCACCCAGTGTGACAGAAACCTCCTCCTTGGCAGAGCCATCCATACCAACAGAACAGTTTGGAGTCATCTTCTGCCTCCCAGATGGCTCATTCCTGTTAGTGCAGGAGTCTGGGGAGCCAGGATCTCCCTGCAGCAGAGTGCACGGGATTGCTGCCCTGAGCTGGCTGTGCTTCAGCTTTCAGCCTTTTTGTGAATGCTGCAGGAGATAAGCACTGAGATACAGGAGATAAGCAATGTAAAGAGTTCATTTCTTCCCTCCTGAACACCACCATCTGATGAAAACACTGTTTCTCAAGTAAAGGGAGACTCTAGGTTTGTTTTTTGGAAGAACACGATGGAAGTCTGCACTGCCTGTAACCTGGTCTAGTGGAAGGTTCCCCATCCATGGCTGTGGGTTGGAATGAGATGATCTTTGACATCCCTTCCAACCCAAACCATTCCATGATTCTGTGATTCTATGCCATCAGACAACTGACACACACTGGCTTCAGTGGATCCTCCATGGTTCAAAGTCCAGCTGGGAGAAATATCTTTCTTGTGAGGAGAGACTGTAGGAGCCAGGCCTGGTTAGTCTGGAGAAGACTGAGAGGGGATCTCATCAATCCATACAAACATCTCCAAGACAGGAGTCAAGAGGATGGTGCCAGGCTCTTTTTATGGTGCTCAACAATAGAGTAAGGTCAATGGCCATAAACCAAAGCATAACAGGTTCCACCTCAATCTGAGGAAGAGATTGTTTCCATGCAGAGAGGCAGAACATCAGTCCAGGGAGGGCATGGATTCTCCCTCTCTGGAGACATTCCAAACCCACCTGGATGTGTTCCTGTGTCACCATGCCTTGGCAGGGGGTTGGATTGGATGAATTCTGGAAGTCCCTTCCAACCCTAAAGATTCTGTGATTCTGTGAATATACGAAGAAGCTCAACCTAGCAGGACAGGCTGAATCTCACCCTACTTTCCTTTCTAAATTTGGACTATCCATGGACACACTTGCCTTGAAACACCTGAGGATCTCTAAGACACAGGTAGCCACCCTGACCTCACAGAGGTGCTACTTTTCATAATCGAGTTCCTTGACATTCTCATCAGTTCCACTTCCAGGGGAGGAGAGGACATACACCAAATATATGGAATGTTAAGTAATTCTGTTATTTTGCATCAGGAAGATAAAGGACAATGTGCTGAATGTCCAGCTTTCAGAACATCTTGAAAAAAAAGACATCCCTTCTACCTTTTTTGGGTCAACACAAGGCTTAGCAGTGATAAACCCACACATCTCTGCATAGCACTGAGGACTGCAGAAATCAACGGTGAATCCCCACCTATGTCCCCTACAAAATGTCTCCTGCCATGACAACCCCTTTTCTCCTACTCCATATCCCCATGATGCTTCTGTCCCAACCTCTCCACACCCTCCCTGTATCCATGGACACTCCCTCTCCTCAGCTTCAGGTCACATCCACCCCTCAATTTGTTCTTCAAAGCATCCAGAGAGGCAGCAAAGCACCCACAAGGGTAATCTAGACCTGGACACATGCTAACTGATTGACTGCATGATACCAAAAAAATAGATAATCAGTGAATTTGCCTGAGTTTTCCTTGAGGACACTGAGAGATTAAGTCCTTACATGCTTGGTGAATACATACATTGATGGTTGGGTGGAGGAGAAAATCAGTGAACTGTATTTTTTTCTCTGATGTGATTAACTCAACCAACCTAGTTCAGCAGAAGAGGCAGAAAGACAGTGACAGGAGAAAGCCTTAAAGGAAGTGAGAGACTTCAAACTATCACAAAGAGAGAAAAAAAAAAAATTTCTGAAAACAATCCAGTGGTGCTCATCTGCACTCACTTTCAGACCTGTGCCCCAAATATTCTGTTTATATTTATTTTTCTGGCTCATCAAGTAGAAAAATAACCCATTCCTGAGGAATTCAGCTTTATGCACTTGGTTAGGACTGAGCTGAACACTCAAACCTGTCATTGAAGGTTTCAGGTGCTCCCAGCTCCAGTTTACACTCCATGAAGGCTTTGCTCTCCACATCATAGACTATCAGAGAAACATTAAGGTTGAAAAAGACCTCCAAGATTATCAAGTCCAACCATTAACCCAGCACCACCACCATGTTCACCACTAAAACACATCCTCAAAGTGCCATACCCACATGTTTTCTGAGCACTTCCAGGGATGGTGACTCTACCACCCCTGTGCAACCTTTTCTAATGCTTAACAACTCTGGCAGTGAAGAAGCTTTTCCTAAAATCCAATCTAAACCTCCCCTGGCTCAACTTTAGGCCATTTCCTCTCATCCTGTCCCTTGTCACCTGGGAGAAGAGACTGACACCCACCTCTCTTCAGGAAATTGTAGAAAGTGATAAGGTCCCCCCTGAGCCTCTCCATGAGAGAATGACACTGCCCAGAAGAAACCACCCTCCATTCTACCACATCAGCCAAGGTCCCAGCATGTCCCAGTAGCTGAAACACAGGCTCTTCAGCTGGAAATGCAGCAAGATTAATTTAACCCAAGATAAAGCACAAGGTGCTTCCTGAGAATTGAAACTGCATCTCATCTATCCAAAGTCTAAGCTTTTTTAAAAATTATTCTTGGTAGGGTTTTGTTTGGAATGCATCAGATTCCTGTGTTGGCTTAATACTTCAATGCCAAAATGTTGGACAGGGCTGAAATCCATGAATCCACCCACAAGAGAGTGGAGCCCTGACTTTTAGTCACTTAAAATAATGCAAAAAGGCATCTTTAGGCTGCAGCTCTGTGATGAATGAACTCTGACAAGGGAGGGAACTCAAGACCTCCCCACAGCACTCCCTCCCTGCCCCACAGCACGGCTGCCTCTCTGCTCTCTTGCTAGCACAGGGACCAGCAGCTAGTGCTGTAAATCAGATCAATGAAACATTCAGTTAAAAATAACAGCCCAAACCTCCTCCATTGCAGGAGAGCCTTTCAGATCACAAATGATGAAAGCACATTTCTAAAAAAAGCGAGCTGAGTTGAGAACGATTTATGAGAAGGTGGCAAGATAAACAGCCCCAAGCTTAACCAGCAGAACAAGGGCTGGGCTGCTCCAAGCATTTCTGGGGCTCCAGAATAACCCTAGCAGTGGGAAAACAAGTCTCAATCCCCCCAGTTAGTGTCCACCCATGTCAAAGATGGTGCCTGGCTCCCATCCTGGTGATGTTGTAGGAGCAGGACATTCAGAGGGCACCACCACCCTCTATTGTGAGCTGTTCCTTGGGCATCTCCTTGCCCACTGGGATGTGTTTTTCCTGCCTTGTAGCTGTTAGACACGGAGGAAAAGTTGGGATGCAGCTTCTGGGGTCAAGAAACACCATCCTCATGGCACCCACAAGCACTTGGCCTGTGCTGCTTCCTGAAACTGTGAGGGAAAAGAGAAGCAACACTGCCAAGGTTTCTTACAACGTTTTTATGATTGATGCTAGGAAAGAGGAGAGGGAAAGGGGAATAAGTTTTGTTGTTTTTTTTTTTCCCTTTTTTCATGTCATCTAAGCACCCACTAAACAAACAACCAGCTGTCTTCATCCTGCAATCCAGATGGATGTCCCTCTGCAACAGGGGGATGCACCACAGCATCTCTCCTCACATTTCCAATGCCAGGATTCAATACAGCGACTGCAGCTTTTAATGCCTTTTTACAAACATCTAATTCACTCTGTATTAATCCCTCAGAGCAGCTACTCCTTCATTTTACCCTTGGAGACATCAAGCTAAAATATTCATCGGCTTGAACACAAAAACCTACAGCTCTAAGCAGTTGTTGAGGACAGAGGACGTGCTGTAACCCAGTTCTCTGATATATACAGCAGTAGAACACCATCCTTGCAATAAAAGTACAGAATGAGCCTCTAAAGATGCCTTTTTACTAGATGTTTGTAAGTGGATTTAGGTTTAATGACAAGATCCTCTTGCTTACATCCCGCTTTTACTCATCCTTCTTTTTGGGGGGAGGGTGGCTGACAGGGGCTGTTCTTTTTCAAGCTCAACATTAAATAAAAGAAATCCAAAAATATATTCAAAATTAACTTTTAAGTCATGGCACAAGGCATATTTCAAATGAATGCAGCTGAAAACCTCCAAAATATCAAACAGCTATTTCAATAAGGGATTTTCACTTACTCCAGACATTCAAGACATTGACACAACTTCTAAAAAGATTAATCTTTTCCAAGTATTTTAACTCAAGTAAATTGACAAAATCTCCAGCACATCAAGGTGACAACAACCCTATGGTCCACATTTCAGTCATCCCAGGCTACAGAGGGCTTCCCAAAGCTCACTGTTTTATGTAGAGCTTTCAGGCAGTCTCTCAGCTGACTCTTGCAGGCCATGTCCAGAAATGCCCAGAAATCTTTAGTATTGAAGGAGAAAATCGTGGAAGTGTGCATTAACTCATGTGTGCATTCCACATCTCAGCCACAACAAATCACAAACACTGAACAGGACCTGACACACACTATTTAATTTGACCTTTGACTGTGACAGAGCCAAAGCAAGACAATTCCAGCCCATAAATATTCCTGACTCCACCAGCACTGAAGATGTTCAGATTCAAACCTTGAAGGAAAGCAAACAGCATCGAATCCCTGCAGTTGTTTCACCTTAAATACAGAAGGGAGGTGTTGACACTGAAGTGATGCTTTGCAGATCAGGCAATCTGTGTTCAACTGCCAGGCTTGACTCAGCTCTGGATGCAGTAGGAGAATTAAGGACAAACCACAGTCCTCTCACCTCACCCAAAGCATCCTGGAGCTGCAAAATGTATAGGAAAGACTCCAGGTTGAACGGGGTGTTACTGTGCTTCAGTACAGTACAGCAAGGAATGGATCTGCATCATTTTCAACATTCAAGAAGATTAAATTAAAATAGTCAAAAAAATCACAAATATAGAAAGATGCAATTGTAATCAAGGTGGCAAGAAACTGGCAATGCGTTCAAAACTGAAACAGTTTGGGAGTTACCCTAAACCAGCTCATACCATTGATCAAGGCATTTCTCTGCATCTGCTTCCTGCAGTAGGCAGATAAAATGTAGCTATTCCATCTACAAAAAATGTGTTTAGATACATCAATCCTTGCAAAGTGGCTTTTTATTTTGAGGCAAAACCAGAAAGAATTATATGCTGCATTAAATATTTTCCTCTTTGTCCTCTTCTCCACCGTCTGCAAGATCAATTAAAGTGCTTTTGCATAAAACAGGCAGGAGGAGCACGTTCCAAAAAATAAATAAATATCGATGCCACTCTTTGCTTTCAGTATGATGCCTGAAGAAAACAAGCGTAACGACTTAAAGACTCCCACAGTGAAAAAGAAGAAAATGATGAAGGTTTAATCATACACTTACAAGGCAACAAAACACATTTCTCAAGTCTTAATATCTCTTGTGAAATTTTAAGTGTTCAGACACAAATATTAGGAACAAGCTGCAGCAAGCTGAGTCGTTTCCCCTGCCCTTGCACAGAAATATGTGTGGGTCCCTCCCTTGCACTCACACACACATTTGCTGTTTCCATCACTTTAACATTTGCAAAAAACATCAAAATTAAACTAAGAGCCTTTAATATGGTATCATTTAACATGTTCCTCGCCTTATGGAGGTCTCGCTGTCCTGGAGCTCAGCAACCTCTCTGTCCAGCTGCACTGCAACATCTGGAAGCAGCAGCACAACTTCCCCACAGGATGACCAGCAATGGGACTCATGGTCACAGCCCCAGCACAGAGAGACAACACTCTGGTCAACTGCTCCCCCTGTTACCAACTGGAATGGGTGCAGGGGAAAAGGGACAGAGATCACCCCACCAAAAAACATCAAGACCTACTTTCTTCTCCCTCAAAAAGCTCTTTATCATGTCTGTGCAGGGCAAGAGAGGAACTGTTCCCATAAAAACCCCATCATCACAGGTTCCAAGGGAGAAATTTTTCACAGTGAGGCTGGAGAAACATTGGCAAAGGTTGTCCAAGAAACTGTGGATGCCCCATCCCTGGAAGTGTTCAAGGCCAGGATGGGGCTTGCAGCAACCTGGGACAGTGGAGATGTCCCTGCCTGAGCCTTCAAGATTCCTTCCAACCCAAGCTTTTCTATGATTCTATAAGCCTATCTGGCCCCAGAGACTTGTGATGGCCCAGGTGGCACAGCAGGTCACTGACCATTTCCCCTCGGATCATGGGGGCTTCGTGCTGCTCCCCATCCCTCCAGCTGCGGGAGTCATCCCACCATGTTTCCCTCATGGCAACTGTGCCATGTTTTTCCAGCTGCACAGGAGCTTCCATCTCCTCCTGTTTGTTGCCCATGCAGTGGGCACTGGTGCAGCTGGTCTATTGTTCCCCCCACCTCTTTTAGGGTTAGGAGCCCTGATTCCTACATGGCTGTTCTCAGGAACTTCCACGGTTTCGAACACATCAATAACCCTGGTGCCTGTGCTGCTGCAGGGATCTCCATCCCCTACCCCCACTGGGACAGCAGGACAAAGGGCCTCACTGGCACAGTGTCCCATGATAAGAAAACCCAAAAATCTGCTGGTGACACCAGGCTCAGGGCCAGGTATTGACCTACTGAACTTCCTGGTTCTTCCTCATAATTCCCTGCATCTGGAAGGGTTGAGGAGAACACTACATGTGCTCCTGATCCCTTAACCAGTCAACCTCACAACAGAACACAAAAGAACTCAGAGGAGAAATCACTGCTCTACACAATTGAAACAGGAGGAAAATAACTTGCAATAATAAAATAAATCTAAAAAATAAACCCACACAAAAAAGAAAAGCAAACACCCAAGAAATGAAAACAAAAGCTAAGAGGTGAATAATTCATTTAGGTAATGAGCAGTGCCCATATTCTACCTGAATTGTTTACATGGAATGTTCATGGTTTAATCAGAACTGCCGGAACAAGAAAAACCAGAGTCATAAGTACAACATTTATCTTGAGTAAAAGAAATAGGTCTCTGGGAAAGGCATTTTCATTTAAAACAGAAAAAAAAAAAAATAGGTTGCAGTTTGTGACGTGACCAGCAAGGGGAGTCGGTGCCCAGAGCTTTGAGGGAACCACACAGATACAGTTTTGGGTGGAGAAAACTCAAATAAACAATTCTGAGGTAGTGACATTGATAAAACATTGAAGACTGCCAAAGGATGCTGGAGGATGATGGACAGAGAGCAGAAAACCCACTAACCTGGAAAAGAAAGAGGACTTGACAGATACTAGAGTAGAAAAATAATCATGTTTTGCTTGGAAATTGGACTTTCTGTCCCTTCAAGACTTAATGGAGAGCATGTAATGAGGAGCTCCTAGAGGGAAAAAGGCAAGGGACAAATGAAATCAAGCCAGGATGGAGCTTAGGGTAAGAAAATAAGAGTTCATCTCAAAGTACTTCTGAGTACAATATCCTGACAGCAACATGAAAAGATTCTGGCCAGTTCCTGTGGCGGCCTTGTGGAGACATCCAGGAGGGTACCAGATGTCTGAGAGAAGATGTCAGAGGACTAGGGCTAATCAGGCACCTTATCACTGAGCCCCAGAACCAGAAACAAACAGGGGAAAAAGCATAAATAACAACTATTAAAAACAACCCTCGCAAGGAGTGGGATTTAATAACATTATCCAGCATTTAAAGCAAAATGCCAGCAGTAGGAACTCATTAGGCTCTGTATGGGAAACAGCAGCAAAATCACTGCTGCAGCTCCAGACATGCTGGGCTTGTCAACAGCAACGGGGCCACCCTGGGCTCCAGGGCCACCGGGAGGGGCACTCAGAGCTTTCCTTCCTCTGCCCCGTTAATCTCATTAACCTCGAATTTACTCTGTTGTTGGTAATTACTCAGAACGTTAATTGGCACAATTTATGCATATTATTTACTGAATGTTACAAATCTCTTTAGCCCTGTGCATGAATTGGGGCTGGAACAAGCCAATGCTCCAAGTGCTGTGGAAAACGAAAGTAGAGAAATTAATAAAATACTTTAAAAATTTTAAAATCACCTTTCTTAGGACTTGTTTCAAATTTCTTCAATATCTTCAGTTTCTTCTTGCAAGATAACCAATCAATTCAGATAAATATATAAAATCCACCCATTTTACTGATTTCATAATTACGTTCTAACAAGGGAAAACAGACACTAAAAACAAAAATACCCAAGAAAAGACTTACTCCCTCCTGTTAAGCTGGAGCCCATGAAACAACTATTCCAGCCATGATACAAATTACTGTTAACGATATTCCAGGTGGGAAAAACAGATGCAGTTTAAGAAAACTGTTATTGCTGTTAAAGAACTCCATAGGTTTTACAGACACAGTCTGTTACACCTTGAAAAATGGAACTTTCACTGACCATCTGTTCCTAGCAAAGAACATCCAGCAGCTCTGGCTTTGGCCAGAAAGCCCAACTCAAAGTCAACATACCATGAGCAGAGGACATCCCAGAGCTTAATGTACAGCCAAGATCAGATGTCAGGGGAAGAATTTGGAAGGAGATCACCCAATAGTAACCAGTTAAAACAAGGAAACCACTGCAAGAGCAGATGTTATCCAGAGGTGAACATCTGCAAGAGCAAAGCCCACAGCATTCCTACACCCCCACTCCAGAGCCTCCTCTACAACATGCAGCATCACCTTCAGTGAGCTGAAAGGATATGGAGAAAACCAGCCAAAATCAAAGAAAAAAAATTAAATGAGAAGGATTATCAAGGAAAGAAAACAGCAAAAATTACCTCACCCACTGTCGTCTCACGATTTTATTCTGCTGTGTTGTGGAGCCACTTGTTGGGAACTTGGCAGCAATAACCCAATGGACCCAACGCCCAGCTCAGCAGTACTGTTCCTGCTTAGATAAAAGGAAAAAAAAAAAAAGAAAATCAATGTGAAAAGCACAAACAGGCTTTTATCTACTCTATTTCCCTCAGTCTGAAGCTCAGGGATTCCCAAGACTGAGGTTTTAGCTGTACCTTTAGATTCAACTGGGAGTTTTCACACCCTGTGAATTTGTTAAAACATATCCATATATTAGGCAAATTTTGCTTTTGGCCTACACAATGTCTGTTGACAATGGAACACACACAAAAAAAAAAAAAAAAGGAAAGAGAAGAACACTTTTTCCTCTTCATTTTGGGGTGCAAACATTAGGGGATACCTAGCAAAACACAGCAAGTAATTTTCGTTTTCTGCAGTTTGTGATTTCACTTTATTGTCATTTCCCCCTGTTTAGCAATGTCATATTTTATAGTCAGTATTAGCAAGTTAAACAGGATCTGGTTTTAGCATGTTTTTACTAAATTTTTACTACATTTTCTACAAAATAAAAGCCCATGCAAATATAGGGCTTGCTGAGAGAGAACCACACAGCTGAGACAACCAAGTGAACCCAGAACTGAACTTTGGAATATTTTCAGGGATGGTGATTCCACCACTTCCCTGGGCACTCTGTTCAATGCTTGACTATGCCTTCAGTGAGGAAATTTTTCTTATATCGAATCCAAACCTCCCCTGGTGCAACTTGAGGCCATTTTCTCTCATCAGGAACAGCACCCATAAGGATCCAAAAACTCAGATAACTCTGGAGACTGTAATGACATCATAAACTCATTTCCCACACACACTTTCACAACTGCTTGCCCAAATTTGGAAACTAATGCTCCAGAAGGAATTCAAGACACTTTTAATGCAGTTTGTTACATTTTAATAAAAAATAAAAGAGGAAAGAAGAAAAAGAATGGCTTAGGCAACTCAGGTAGTTGGCCAAAGTAAGGAAATAAAAATATTACAGACTTTTTACAGCAATTATTCCTGAAAGTGTTTTAGTGAAAATGCTGATATTTTGGGCTTGTTTTAAGCAGGAGGAGCATCACCACACAGGACAGACTTCCAGACTAACCATGAAATCCCTTCTAATCCCTCCTTATGATGGGATGGTGGAGAAAGTCAAATCACATGGGATGACACTGGGGCCAAAGAGAGCAGCAAAGGATGCCAAAGGAGCTCCTGCCTTGAGTTCTTTTACCCTTAGAAAAACCATCCAATTGCCCTTTCCTCCTCTTTGATTACACAATCGACTTCAACCCTCAAAAGCCAACAACTCCAAAACATTGAGAAAAAAATTATTAAGAGCCTTTAAGTTAAAGTACAATACCCTGAACCAGCTTTCAAAGACAGGGCAAATAAGGAAGACCTTTAAATTTTAAGATGTTGCTCAGCAGCACCTTGTCATGCCACATCACACAACACTCCTTCCTTGTTATTTCTCTGGCCAAACTCAAAATTCCTCTTCCCAAGAGACAAGCCTTCATATAAAAAGAGGGGTGAAACTTTTACATCCAACTAATTCAGGAGCAATCCACATCTCCATCCCAGAGACCTTCCTACACATGATTTATTGCAATTGAAGGTGGGGAGAAAAAATGACAAAATTTGTCTCAAATTGAGGCAGTCCTGCTCTACATGAAAACAGAATTATTTGTCCAGCACACAGAGTCCAGCACTGAAATCTCAGGATGTTCATGGCTTCTAAGGTATGAGTGTTTATCACCCTCATATAGCTTTGGGACAAGCATTTTTAAACTGCCTGTACAAGCAAAAAAACAGATGTCATTTCAGTTTTTCAGAACAAACTAAGCCATGGCACATCCCATCCTGCCAAGTGGGGATTCACATCCTTAAGTGTAGAAACCTGGTGGTCCAATTTCCCAGAAATATCATTATGCCCATCTCCCAGAGCACCCAAGGCAGACCCAGGAGGATGAAAACCAAAATTGAAATGATCAAAACCAAACCACATTTCACATGAGACTTCTTGCCCATCCATCTTCACCTTATCTCATCCTCCCACCAGTTCCATCCCCCCAGTCGACGTTTTCTTCTCCAATTCCACCTTTTTCTGGTGGTTTCTCCACAACAGGGCCCTCCTTTGTGTCCCTCTGCATTCTCCATAAAGGAATCCAAGAGGGACAAGATCCTTGGTTGGCATCCACTGGGACAACTCCATTATAGGGAGGAATTAACAACAACTCTGCCCACCTGCAGTTTTTTGTGGTTTTTTTAAGCCATCGTGTATGTAACTCACATGATGTCAGTACAGGAATATCACTCTAAGGCTCTGGAAAGTAAGGGGCGGGTTTCCTCGTTTCTATGGTTATGAGCAATTTTAATGACCAACCTAAATAAAAAGGCTGGAAGAGAGAGAAAGTAGGAAGGAGCGAGGTGGGCGTTTAATTTTGATTGACAAGACAGAGCAGAACTAGTTAAGATCTGTCAAATGCTTGCTGAGGATCACAAATCCTCAGCACATTCTACGGCAGACAGAATTAGTCTAAATGCACATTTTAAAAAATATTTCTTATCTGCTGAGATCAGAGTTCAGCATCTCAGTTGCCCCACAGAAAGCAGCTGATGTCGTAACTACCAAAGGAGCTAAGGTAGGGCCAGAAAAAATACATGTGTATTTTAATTAGCTGTATTTGATTTTTAAGCATTAACATCTTCAATGTCATAATATGTCTTAATTTTTTGTCTCTGGCCTATATATAAAATATTCATATAAAATGACAGCATTCTTAAGATTGTTAATTAGCAAAACAACAATTTTAAAGGTATTATCAAAGGCACCACTTTGGAGTCACATCTGTATCATATGAAATGTTGTATAAATACAGACTACAGAGATAATTCCTGCAATAAAGACCTTAAAATAGGGGACTGAACGCAGAAGGAGTTGAACACAGATTTGATGGGAAATTTGAGGAAACACAATCTGGAAAGACAAAAACACTGACATGACAGTCAGTTGTAATGTTCCCTGAAGATACACCACCAAAAAAAAATGCTTTGGAGAAAATTAAGAACATTCCTATGAATGAAATCATCAAGGAGAAAGAAGAATGGAGAGGTGGAGACTTGGAGTATTTCAAAGTCAGGAGCAGAGTTTCATGACCTTGGAGGGAAGAATCAATATCTCAGCAAGGCACAAGGCAGCATGAGAAGACTAAACCAGAACCTTATGTTTAAGGCCAGGGAGAAGCAGGATGCACCAAAGGACAGACACAAAGAAGTTTCAAGATGTGCCTGAACCAAACTCGAAAGACGTTTTTCTTGTACTCACTTGGCTCTGTTGGGACACAAGCAGGACACAGTGATCTTCACAGGGCTACACACCCATGAGCTTTGCTATTTTATCAAATGATGTTAGAATTTTAAGGAGAAAAAAAACTCAGCAAGAGAGGATGAGGTTACAAAAAAAGGGAAATCAACAGCTCCTGAGATGCCTGCCAACAGGATCTGCACTCAAAGCGTGTAGTTTTGGCAGAGAACACTCTCAAAATCTGATATTTAAAAGTCTCATGGTGTTGGAACGTGTAATTAAAGTTAAAGGACACAAGTGAACTAGATCTGATCAACACAAACTTGTATCAAAGTCAGAATGTGTTCCCACAGAGTCTCAGCCACCTGGTTCTTCCATGCTTCATTCAAGGAGAGAAAAATTAGCTACCAACTACTTTTATTCTCCCTCAAAATCATCCCTCTCCAGCCTCTAAAAGGGATGGATTTGTAACAATCTTCAAGAATTAAAAAATTCCAAACAAACCCCAAAATCCACAAGTTATTTAATTTACTGCCACTTTCCAATTCTAGAGTAACATATTTGTTGTGATATGAACTTTCCCTTCACCCATCAATGCCTGGGCATTGAAGGAAACAGAGAATAATGAAAACATCTACAATTTCATTCTTGCTCCTCATGAACTGGAATAAATGAAAGAATTCAAATTCTTCAAATTGAGAAAAGCCCTGAGGAGAGGAAGGACTTGGGGATACTGGTGGATGGGAAGCTTGACATGACATCATAAATGGCAGTGTGGCTCCTCCACCCCTGGAAGTGTCCAAAGCCAGGGCCTGGAGCAACCTGGTCTACTGGAAGGTGTTCCTCCCATGGCAGAGGGTCAGAATGAGATGATCTTTCAGATCCCTTCCAACCCAAAATGTTCTAATATTCTATGAATTTACTGCTGTTTCCTTCCCAGTTGCGCCAACATGAACTCAATAACCAAGAAAATAAAAAAATAAAATAAAAAAACGACAACAACAACAAAAATAAAGAATTCATATGTAATCTGATTTCTTACTGCAAGTTTTCCAACAGCCAAGCTGTCCATCACCAAGTTGAAAAGTCAGCTGGCACAAGCTCATTTTTTTACCAGGTAATGCCTCGAAACCTCCCAAACCAACTCTGCTGCCATCAGAGCCACCTCTTCTTGGACAGAGCCCAGGAACTACTCACAAATGAAATCCAACCGAATTTATTGCTTCTGTAAGCCTGGAAATTTCAGTTACAGAGGCGACATGACATTTTGTTTCGCCAATGCTAATCTAATACCTTTTTAAAGGTGCATACGTTTCACCCTGTTGGCTTCCAACACTGAATTACCAGTTCTGCTAAGCTTCAGAATAAATGAGACGAGCATGGCCTCCAGGCGAAATCCCTTTGCTGTAATCTTTATTCAAAACACACTGCTCCGGAGTCTTGCATGCATTGCCAAAAATCGCCCTGAGGTTTGCTCTTAAGATGGCAATTTGCATATCAACATTTTGCTGCAGAGCTTACCCAATGTCCCCGCTATTATTTTAATACTCTGCTGTGGGCGGCCCCCTGAGCAGCTCACAGAAGTGCAGGCTAAAAATATTCCTGCCTTCCCCACCGGCTCCACACATGACCACAGCGAGTGCCGGCTCGGATGCAGAACCAGCACTGATGGCATCCACCTGCCTCTCCAGGAGGATGCACAGGCTCCAAGGTGCTCAAAAAAACATGGCAAGAAGGAGAAAAGTAGCTCTGCATGGATGCAGGAAAAATGCACAGGCACTGGAGGAGGAAGAGCGCAGAAAGAGCTGGTTTTACAAGGGAAGCAGGAGAGGTTTATCCGCGTGCGAGACATTCTTGGGAAAACACATTAAGAGGTAATAAAACAGGTGAGGGAGGCACCGCCTGGGATATGAATTTAAGATGATGCTGAACAGAGGAAGGGAAAGAATTCTCAAGCATGGAACAGGAGCGATGCCGGGTAGACGTGAGCACAGCCTGATTCATACCCCAGAAGAGAGATCCCAATCCCGCTGGCAGCACCATATTGATGACAGCACACGAAAAAACATGGATTGCAGGTTTTTCTCCTTGCCCTCCTCCCCCTTGCCCAGCAAACCCCAGGCTCAGTGGTTGTAATTATTTCTGGCAAGGTGTAAACAGGTCTGGGAAATGAAATGGAAAACTGAAGCGATTTATGAGATGCCACGCAGGGAGTCGGCATCGGAGCCCGGCTACCAAATCAGCGAGTGCAAGGTCACCCTGGTCTGCTCAGGAGAACCACTTTGCAAAGTGGTTTGCAGCCAGCCAGGCAAAATAACCAGGCTCAGCCTGCCCAGGACGGTGAGCTAATGGAAACAGAGAGTGGAGAACCACCAGAAGACATTTCTCCAGCCAACAAGAAAGGATTTATCATGATGCTGGTAGGCTTTGAGATGATGTCCATCGAGACAACATCCCCTCATGACAACCAACTGCATCTCTGGGGTGTGGGAGAAGAACAAGGGGGGCATCAAGTTTGTAAGTTTCCCTCCACCAAAGTTGTTGGGGAGGAAATCAGGTAAGGGACTCAGCTGCCTGGAACTGTTCCAAGAGAGACTGGATGGAGCTTGGTCTAGTGGAAGGTGTCCCTGCCCACAGCAAGGGGATTGGAACAAGATGATCTTGAAGATCCCTTCAAACCCAAATCCTTCTGTGATCTGCATGTAAATGACCAGTGGAGACCACTCATCTCCTTACCCTGCAGGCCACCACTTGCTTCCAAGGAATTGGATTACTGCCCCAACCCAGGAAGAACCACAAATTTTGAAAAGCAATTTCCTTTCTGCCAGTGGAGATAAGCAGCAAAAGCCAAACTGTCCCAGCAGGAAGATCTCACACCCCAATGGGGCTGAAGGAGCCAGCAGCATCTCAAGTCCACAAAGAAGCCACTGAGGAAAATTCAAAAACTCTTTTTGGTCTTGCTAGGAAGGAAAGGAAAAGAGATGGTCAAATTCAGGAAGTACAGGCAGAGAGGCACTGAGTACCCCTGGAGATAGCAGGACCTCCAGACTATTTTCTACACATATTCTTTATAACAAATTCTGTGCTCAAATGCCTCACAAACAAGACTAGGATGCACAACTCTGTTTCTGAGATTATACTCAAATTCTAATTAATTTTTAAAAGCACAGCAAGCACAGTACAGTACGAAAAGAACTGGCCAAAGAGAGAAGAGCAAGCCTGAAAACCTCAGAGCCTGTGGGATATCTCTGTATATGAAAGGAAACAGAGGTACACCTGAACAATGTGCAAAGAAATAGAAATTAAAAAAGAAAACTAAAAAGCAGACCTTGGTTTCCATGCACAGGGAAGAGGATCTTGACAATTAATTTGCCAGTATTCCCATAAGAGGTAAAAAAAACCCGAACCCACCAGAATTCCAGTCTCACAATTACCCTGTGTTTGGGACAAAGGAGAGAAAACCAGAGAAAATGTGGATGTCCCATCCATGGGAGCATTCAAGGCCAGGTTGGATGGGGTTTGGAGCAACTTGAGATAGTGGAAGGTGTCCCTGCCCATGGCAGGTCTCTGAGAGGCCTCAGGAAGTAGGTCACTTCCAAACCAAATCATTCTAGGATCCCATGAAACCCACCTGCTTCAGCTCTGAAGATGATCAACAGGAAAATATCTGTAGTGAGACTCTCAGTTTGCCTTTTCAAATTCAAAGGTGTCCTGTTTTACACAAAAAATGCAATCCTGTTTTCACCACTTGCTAAGACATCTCTCCAAGGGGCCTGTTTGGGCACTTGGCTAGGACAGAATGCATTACATTTTTAGAAAAACAACATAGCTATGAAACCTCCCCATGGTGCATGATCAAAACTTAGGAGGGCTTTGGAAAGCATACAATTGTTCTCTAAAACAGAAGTGTCAAAATTCTTTGAACAGCATTCTTGGGCTTCCACACCCATATTTTGTCACCTACTACCATCTTTGAGCACTTGCTGTTAATGGAATCTGAAGGTCCTTGACACTGAAAAATCAAATCTCTAGCATGCAGCAGCCTCAGTGTCACCTTGTTTTCAGCCTTTTAAATTGGAGTCAGAATTTTCTCACACACTTTCCTGCAAACAAAGCAAAGTTTTTTGTAAATATCTATATTGTTTACATTCCTTTCTGTAAGAGGGACAATTAATGGACCACTTTCTCAGACCAGTGGAATCGAAGAGGTTGAACCTCAGTCTTCCAATGTGGTCTCATTTCTAGAAATTTATATAAACTGAAAAAAAAAATTAAACTTCCTCTTTTCCCACTCTGACTCCACTGTGGTCTCTGCATCTCTCTTGGGATGGTAGTGCCACTTCAGCAGAATTTAACCATCATTATTTTAATTATTTTAGAGTTTTACCACATTTATAATTAGGAGAAGTAGATTTAGTAAAATGACTTCACCGTTGCTGCAGCTCTGGGCAGCTTTAAAGCCTGCATGGGATGGTCTGTAAGAGGATGGGGAGCATCAGGAGGTTGGACAAACTTCCCTGATCACAGCTACGAGTATTCACCACAGCCTCATCTTGCCCACATCAATCCCACAGCAACTTTGGCAGAGAAAAGACTAAAATTTTCAATTCTTTAAAACAAAGGGGAAAAAAACCAGAACACAAAAGCAAACAAAATTACATCCAGTATATATATATTTGATTTTTTTAATATGATCTTATGCAGTATATTATGGAAATTAGTTGTACATGTATTTGTAAGCTTAATTTTTCAGACTTTTTCACTGAGCATCCACAACCTGCAGCAGAATATTTGACGAGACTGACATTAGGGTCACCCCAGCAGTGACAGGAACTTGGGTAAGGGAGCAAATGGAGATTACCAGGCACACAACAGAAGACATCAATGCATTTGGGAAAGGTAAATCACATCTCCAACTATCTAACACTATGTCTAAACTTGTATAAATCAGGTATTTTAGAAATTAGGAGAGTCTCATGAGAGTCTAGAAAGCGGATAGTGTCACTAGGGATCACAAATCAATTGTTTTTGTGGGGAAAAAATACAGTGAAAAGCTGTATTAAGGTTTTGCTCTTGATTCAGTTTGCACAAAGGAAAACCTGAGGACCTGCAGCTTCCAACAAGAATTTCTGTCACGTACAGGGTTATATGAAACAAGATGTTACCCAGCTCTGCTCCTGCAGCCTCATCAACCTCCCCCATCTCCAGATACACAGCAGCATTTTTATCTCCAAAATTAGAAGAACTTGGAGCACGGTGAACATCTCCATCCTGGGACATGGGATGCTGCAAAGCATTTGTTAATAATTCAGCTCAAACTTAATTGTAATTACCTGCAGTGAGTTGCAACCACCACTCCCTCTGATCCTGAACACTTCCCATCCCTGGAGAGTCCACAACCAGGCTGGATGGAGCTCTGAGCAGCCTGGGCTAGTGGTAGGTGTCCCTGCCCATGGCAGGGGGTTGGAATGAGATGATCCTGAAGGTCTCTTCCAACCCAAACCATCCGATGATTCAATTAATCTAAAATTGAAGTGACCATTCCACAACTTGTAGATCCAGTGAGACATCATCCAAATCTTCCCTAAACAGCCCAAGAGGATTTTGTTCCTCTAAGACACCCCAAAACTGGGGCACAGGAGCTGGGCAGACAGCACCACTGCATGAGGACTGTGGTCACAGTCATGAGATGTCACGTGTCAGTAAATAACAGAATCACAGAATGGATTGGGTTGGAAGGGACCCTAAAAATCATCTCATTCCAAACTCCTGCCACAGGAAGGGACACCTTCCACTAGACCAGGTGGCTCAGGTCCTTCAGCTTAATGCCATTCCCCCTTGTCCTATCACAAAAAATAAGGGAATTTCAAAGTGGGGGGAAGAAAGAAGAAAAACAGCATTCCTGGCTGTGTATGGGATTTTTTACAAAGCAGCCACTAATAAAAAGTTTGGGAGTTCCCTCATACCATATTTGAGTCTCTGGCATCTCACATAGCCAAGACATGGGTTAACCAAAAAATCTGGGTCATAACACCTCCAAATTTGCCTGGTTTTTCAAAAAAAAAGGGGCATCTCCCTCCTCCATGCAGAAG
Organism: Cettia cetti; assembly: GCA_013401135.1. Classification (NCBI taxonomy): domain Eukaryota; kingdom Metazoa; phylum Chordata; class Aves; order Passeriformes; family Sylviidae; genus Cettia; species Cettia cetti. Next base: position 15,423 of record VZUI01044444.1, on the reverse strand, counting down.
CATCACAAGAAGATTCATTATAAATGGAAAAAAAAAGCAACAGGTTTCAGCAATGAGCATGATCAAAGTCTCTCGTGGAAGAAGAAAATGTTTTATTTTACAGAAAAAAGAACTATGGCAACAGCTCCTGAATAAAATCCTACAGCACGGCTGTCTCCTGCACTCCTTTACTCCATGCACCAGATGATGGAGGAGTCCTACAAGGGGAAAAAAAAATACATGGCCAAGTTATTCATGACTAGAATGACAATAAATGTACGCAGAGAGGAGAAGGAGGACTAATAAAGTCCGCAATAACCTTAAAAAAATCTTATTTTTGAGATGCCTGGCTTTGCAGCAGGGGGGACAGTAGAGCAAGAACAAAACAAACACCACCCAATGAAGAACATCAAACATCTTGCAGTTATTTTCTGCTTTTATTTAAGGAAGAGATGATAGAGAGAGTGTAGAAATCATCACCTAACCCAACATCAGTATTTACTTCCAAAAAAAGGAAATTAAAAAAAAAAAAAAAAAAAAAAAAAGTATAGGTATTGCAGCCAAGTTTGGCTTTATTCAAGGAAAAGATGGAAAATATTTTCCAGATTTTGCTTGCAGCATCCCAGCAGATGAACTGCCAACACACCTAAATGGCCCTTGGGAGAGCTTTTCCCCACAGCTCTGCATCCCAGAATAAAAAAAAAAAAAAAAAAAAAGAAATCAAAAACACCTGCTGATACTTTTTATTTTTTTTTTTTTGTACCCATCTTAAGGATATATTTTAAAAGCAACTGATCATCAGTGCTTTTTAAATATAAGAAAGCTTTTGCTTTTCTAATGGCCACAAAAAATGGGCATTAAAAAAAAGATAATCCATCCTGCCCCTTTTTTATTTTAGTTAAATGCTATTTTTTCCATCATCAGAAACACTGCAGAGATGTGCCCATGCACTGCAACAAAGAGATGGCACCTGCCTACTGAATTTCCTGACTAGTGACACTTCGAAGAAAAAGAGTTTTAAATAGAAACCTCCCTGCAAGTGTTAAATCAGATTAATTTAACTCTTGCATTATTTTAATCTTAGATGCCACCATTTGCAAGGCAAGCAGAAAAAATAAATAAGGAGTAGGATTCTTATCTTGACCATATTCTTTGGGAAATACAGTGCATTATTAAAAACCACAAATAGCCTTTCTGACAGCAAAACAGAGACACTTCTGGCTCTTCTGCAATAGGAAAAAAGCACCAATATTTTATGAAGCTTTCTGTGCACTCAGCATCAAGTGAAGGGCAGAGCTTTCTGTGGTGCCCAATGCCACTGCCAAAAACACCAATGCCAGTTTGGGGGCCACACTGACGTGACAAAAAGCGTTCTGCAAAACACAACGCACTTTGAAAGGTTGGTGATGATGCTGAGGAAGAAGTCTTGCAGCCCCTCAAACACCATTGAGGAGGTACACTCTGATACTCCAGCTGTGAGTTAGGCTCATGCTTAAACAGATTAAATTTAGGCTGAGTGGAGCATGTCATAGGAAAACGCACACATTCTAATGGTCAGGAATCATGGAATGGTTTGGGCTGGAGGGGACATTAAAGATCACCCAGTTCCAGCCCCTTTTTCATAGGCAGAGACACCTTCCACTATCCCAGCTTGCTCCATGCCCTGTCCAAACTGGTCTTGGACACTTCCAGGGATGGAACAGCCACAGCTTCTCTGGAAAACTTGTGCCAGAGCCTCCCGACCTTCAAAATAAGGAATTTCTTTCTAATATTGACTCTAATTCTCTGTCAGTGGGAAGCCATTCCCCTCTGTTGAATCACTCCAGGCCCTTGTCCAAAGTCCCTCTCCAGCTCTCCTGGAGCACCTTTAAGCACTGGAAGGGGCTTCATACCCTCCCCGGAACCTTTTCTTCTTTGGGCTGAACATCCCAGCTCTCCCAGCCTGGCTCCAGAGCAGAGGAGCTCCAGCCCCCTGATCACCTTGGTGCCTCGTCTGGACCCACTCCAACAGCTCCATGTCCTTGGTGTGCTGGGGAACCCAGAGCTGGAGGCAGCTCTGCGGGTGGGGTCTCACCAGAGAGGGACAGAGGGGCAGAACAACCCCCTCAGCTGCTGCCCACCCTGCTCTGGGTGCAGCCCAGGGCACGCTTGGATTTCTGGACTCCAGCTCTATGTGGCTGGGTCATGTCCAGCCTCTGATCCACCCCCAAGTCCCTCTCCACAGGGCTGCCTTCAATCTGTTCATCCCCCAGCCCAGCACCAGAGGTGGAAACACATGACCAAGCATGCCCTGGGTGGAAAGATTCAGTCATCCACCCACCCACCCCCACTGGGATCAAACCTGGATACACAAGTCCTTTCCAGTGCAAGCAGCCTTTGCCCTGACAGTGAGGACTCTAACCCTAAATAAAACAGAGGCTCCACCTGCTCACCTAAACCCCTCAGGTGTCACCAATTTCCAGTCCTCTGAAGCACCACCAACCCTTGGAAGGGTCCATAAACAGCCAAGTGAAAGCCACCCAGCTCACCCCACAGCACAAAGCAGGTGAACTGTAGGAAGTAGGAAGGAGGATAATGAAAGTGGGAAAAGTAAATTGAAAGTTTTCAACAGTTCATTCCACTTTTGTCGAGCAGAATGTGTTTATGGTACAGGCAGGGAATTGAAAGTATTATTTTTATCTTGATATTATTTACCCTTTCACACTTGCTATTTAAATATGCCTTAAATCCCAGAAGAAACAACAATTCAAAATATCATTTGATATATATATACACACATATATAAAGAAGGGGAAGCACAGACTCATTCATTTTCAACTTCCCTCTTTTTTCTTTATTTTCAATTACATTTTAAGTGCTGTAATATCAAGGCGCAAATTTATCAAGACATCAAATATTTATCTCTCCTCTACTCCCAGTAAAGATTCTCCAGACCCAGAGCAGGCAGAGAGACCTGGCCACACCAGAGGGATGTGTGATGAGGAGTAAATGATAAGAGATTCAAAATAATAAAATAAACAAATAAATAAGCAAATAAATAAGGAGAACTGAGAGAAAATGAATGAGGTAGCTTGCACAAGAGAGGATGGGAATAAAATATTGTAATACTGAAATCTCTGTTCTACTAGTGTCCTTAGCCAATCTCAACTAAATAACTTAGGGAATCACAAAACACTTCGGGTTGGAAGAGACCTTTAGGTTCATCCAGTTCCCACCCCTGCCATGGGCAGGGTCACCTTCCACTATCCCAGGTTGTTTCAAGTCCCATCCAATCTAGCCTTGAATATTTTCAGGGATGGGGCATCTTCTCTGGGCAACCAGGTTCATTGCCTCACCACCCTGTAACTCTTGCTTTAGACACAGTAAGGGAAGGAAACAGGAACAGAATCTGGATCAGAAGCCTGGATCAAGCAGGACACATGGCTGCACTGATCAACCTCTCCCATGTCCATCAAAGCTGCATTAGTGGTCAAGCGAATTTTTAGTTGCATTAATAAGCAAAAGCAAACCAGGAAGGTGGGAGGCCTTGGAAAGTGCAAGAAGGGTGATTTGTTGCAAGGGTGACCACTGGAGAGTGGGAATCAGCATATTTAACACCCCAGAAGAAGTCCAGAAACCAGCCTGAGGATGAGAGGGAAAAGGATGTTGCAGCTGGCAAGGATGGCAGAGAAAGAAGGCAACAAGGGGTCAGACAGCAATGCCCTGATACATCAGGGACTGAAAAACCTGAATTTGCATCAACACAAAGAAAAGGGATTTTGCAGAAGGACATGGGGTGAGAGGACAAGAGGGAATGTCATTGAGCTAAATGAGAGTAGATTTAGATTGGATTTTAGGAAGAAATTCCTTACTGGCAGAGTGGTGAGACCCTGGCACAGGTTGTCCAGAGAAACTGTGGTTGCCCCATCCCTGGAGGTGTTCAAAGCCAGGCTGGATGGGGCTTGAAGCAACCAGGGACAGTGGAAGGTGTCCCTGTCCATGGCAGGGGAGTAGAATTGGAGGGTGTTTAAGGTCCCTTCCCATTCTATGGTTAACACTCCAGAAAACATCCTGGAGATGAGATGGAAAAGGACATCACAGCTGGAGAAGACAGCAGAGCAGGAGAGCAGCAAGGGATCAGACAGCAGCTGGCCTGAGTCAGTGGTGATTTACAGACCAGAAACACCTGCAGGGACACCTGGACCACAGCAGAGCCCAGCAGGGCAGAACAGGGTCCTGTACATCCACAGCCCCGCTGCAAAGGGAAAAAAACAGCCTGGAAAAAGGGATAAATGCTTGATAAAGTATAAACCCTAATGCTAAACAACAACAACAAAAAAAAAAACCAAAAAAAAGGGTGGGGGAATACACTCATATTTTAATCAACTCTTCCCACTCCACAGCACACAGTTAGTAAAGATTTAGGCTTCAGTCTGCTGAATGCTAAACCCTTTGTGCAGAATGGAGCACAAAGTGAAACTTGAGGCCGCCACCCCACGCAAGGGTTTGCAAACAAACATTTCTTTGTTCCTGCAGCACTCCCAGACACAAGGATGCACCTCAAGCTCCAAAATGTCACAGAAAACTTCAAATGCTAAAAAGCAGAGGGTTCTGCAGAGCGTATTCAGCATGCTGGTGGCAGAATGAAAGGTGCTTTTAGCTTTCCAAACCCTCTGCTTTTTGATATGCACACAAAGACACTGAGCAGTTCCATGGGAACACGAGGTTTCCCCAGCAAAGTCCAGATGCCGGAGGTTAATTGTACCCCACAGCTCAGGGGAGCTTTTATTAAAAGCTTCAAACCACAAACACTTTTCCAAGTACAAAAGCAATCAAAAAAAAGTTTCTGCAGTCAGCCGAGGGCCGCTGCAGAAAGTGGTGCTTTGTACATTTAAAAGTGGTTTTAGTTCCTCTCCTTGTACTTCCAAATCCATCCCACTGCCTCAAGCTCATGAATCAGCCTGGAAGGGGGAAAATAATAAATAAACAACATCATGCTCTCTGTGAGGTTAAAATTGAGACAAAACCTGGCAGGTAACAACCCAGGAGCAGTTCTCAATGTTGTAATTGTGCTGGAAATCAATAAATCAGGGTTTCTTTACGACCAGCTCTAGGACAGGGGCAACCTGGGTGCAGGGACATCCCATCCTCAGCCAGTCACCGGTGACATGGGACACAGGTGTGGTGCACAGCACTCTCACGTGTCCCTCCCTGCTCACAACCCTAGGCAAGGCCAGCCACATCCCCAAATCACTCATTACACACATAAAATGCTGTGCAACAGCAGCCATGGTCCCAAATTTCCACCCACAGTCCCTATATCACACATCCCCCTAGCTTGTGCCAGCCCAGCTGTGTCCCGATGTTACCCACTGCCCCCTGTGCCAGCCCAGTCCTGTCCCCATGTCACACCCTCCTGTGCTAGCCCTGTCCCCTCCTCACATGCACACCCCAAACTATGCCAGGCCAGCCCTGTCGCCATGTCACACACATACTCTCTGTGCCAGGCCAGCCCTGTCCCCAAGTCACACACACACAGCTGTCCCTGTGTCACATACACCCAGGCCAGCCTGTCCCCATGTCACACCCACGCAAAGTGCCAGGCCAGCCCTATGCCCATGTCCACCCTCGCCCCACCCAGCCTGTGCCAGGCCAACCCTGTCCTCATGTTACATACACACACACACCTGTTCCCGTGTCACACACACACCCAGTGCCAGGCCAGCCCCGTCCCCGTGCCACAAAGACCCAGTGCCACCCCTGTCCCCACGGTCCCAGCCCGTGTCACCCCCTGTCCCCACGGCAGGACCGGCGCGCGCCCCTCACCTGCCGCCGCGCGTCCGTCACAGCCGGCACCCAAACATCACGTGACAGCCGCGGCCCCGCCCACCGCGATCACGTGTCTCCCCCCCCCCCCCAACGTTGTAGTCCTCACCCCGCAGGTGCCGCCGGCCTCGCTCCCCTTTTTGGACTACAACTCCCAAAGTGCATCGCGACGCAGCCTTCCGTCCTCTTCACCCGGCAACCAATCGGCGGAGGAGACAGCCCGAGCGGGCCCCGCCCACCTCCCCTCAGAGCCACCCTCTTCAGGGCGCGGCCCGGGGCCGCCCCTCAGGCGCCTCTCCCCAGGAGCTGCTCCAGGCCATGTTCGGTTTTCCACACCCTTTACATCCTCGCTGCCTTCCTCACCTTCCCCCTCCTTGGGGAGGAACCCCAGGAACGGCTGAGGGAGCTGGGGGTGTTTACTCTGTAGAAAGGGGTCTCAGGGGGCACCTCATCACTCTGCAACTCCTTGACGGGAGGGTGTAGCCGGGACAGGGGTTGGTCTCCCAAGAGATAGCGTAAAAAGGAAACGACCTCAAGTTGCCCCAGGGGAGTTTCAAGTTGGATAACAGGAAAATTCTTCACTGGAAGGCTGGTCAAGCGTTGTAAAGGGCAAGTAGTGGATTCACCTTTCCCTGGAAATGCCCAGGTGAAGTGTAAATGTGGCACTTGGGAACAGGGTTTAGTGGTGATTTTGGCAGTACTGGGTGAATGGTTGGACCCAGTGATCTTTCAGTTCTTTTTCAGCCTTAATGATTCCATGATTCTCTGGCAGGTCTGTGCCCTCCTTCGTAGTCACTCGGTGCCCAGGGCACTGCTCACAGAAATAAATGAATAAACCCCACCAACTTGCTGCTACTAAAGCCACTAATTCTCTCCAAAACACCACAAATTGCAGCCCGAGACAGGAGGTTGACCCAGCCAAAGTGTTTTGATAGAGCAGTCTGGAGTACAACTGTACCTGAGAGGAGTTTGCTTTTTATTTGCCAAGCGACAGCAGCTTTATGTGGTGGCTGGCTTGCAAAAGGAGTTATAAAGAGGATTTTCTTGATAGAGCCTTTAACCAACAATTCATTTTAACAAGGGACTGACAAGCCAGCTGCCTGTTCAGAAATGGAGTTCTGCACCAGTAGCCCTGCTAAAAAAAAGCTTTAAAAGGGCTGAGGGGCCACCTGAGCCTCCGTAAACTTCAGGGTTTTACAGCACCAAGCTGCTATAGGAGCAGTTTCCTCCATCTTTTGCTGCATTGATAATCATTTATTTCTGTGGACTCTGAGGAAAATCCCTTAGGAGAAGGAACATAAAAATATACTGATAACGAAATACAGCTGTCTGCTTGTCGTCTGCAAAATCCTCTGACTACAGCTACATGTGCAACACCCTGTGTCTTGCTGGGTGGTTTTTTTTTGGGAGGGGAGGAAGAGCAAGTTAATCCTGCAAGAAGTATAGATTACATTTCAAAAACCACTGTGAAAATTTTGCAGTAATTTTCAGCACAAATCATATTTACCTCCAGCGTGAGCCTCATGAAAGTAAATAAGAAAAGAAATATATAAACACGTGCCAACATAAACCAGCCCAAGTATTCCAAGGACAGCATTCATAAAAATTACAGTGGGATAAATCTCATATGACTGCTTTGGTTTGCCGGCTGCATCTTGCTGGTTTTGCATTTTGGAGCTGGAGAAATACTGCTTAATCAATACGTGCGTTATTCATACAATAATAATGCTGCACGTTCTCTTGGGACATTTTTCTTCTGAGGAATTTGAGCTGTTGCAAACCTTCTCATTGTGTGCAGCAGGGCTGGTCCTTGTTATTAACAGCTGCTTATTGATCTGTAACAGCTTTTAGAAACACCGAGGGTGGGATTTTGGCATGGCGTGGAAGTCAGGTCTTTTACATAAGCAAGGCAAGGTGTTGTGCGTCATTAAGATGTTGCTTTCTCTGAATTTAGGGGAAAAAAACCCCAAATAATTAACAGCTTTGTTCCATCCCACAGTGATAACATCTATAAATCTGAAAAATAGAGAGTCAGCTGTATGGGAACCAAAAGCTCATGGGGCCAAAATTTTATTAAAACAGCTTAATCTTCATGTTTCTCATCTTATAGTGGGAGGCAGATGCCTGTTCGCCAGCTGCTGTGTGGCATTTCCCAAGGTGGAAGCAGCGATTTCATTCCACATGAGCAAAACTCCCCGAGGTCAGACTCGTGTACCTGGAGGGGTTTGGCAAATGTGACTTGGGGTGAAGTTGTCAGTGGGTTTCTGCTTTGAAAAACTGCCCCCATTCCTCTGTGAAGATGAAATGGAGGATCTCTAACAGAATTTAAATAAATTCAGCTGTGATGCTTTCACCTCACCCCTGCTGGGATGATTACCCGCTTAGGTTGGCTGTGCCTTTAGGGAATTTCTTCCACTCCTTGGAAGGAGTTTCCTTCTGGCTCACAGGTTTATTTTGTGAATCATCTTAAATCATAACCTCTTAATAGCTGGGCTATTGAAGTATTTATGGAAAGGTAATCCAATTGTTTATCCTCTTGGTTACTTTTCTACAAAGCAGGAGAACCCAGACAAATAACTTGCATTAAATAAAGTGAGAGGTTTAGGTTATAATTTGGATTATGTTCTTAACATCAGGTATATAATCTAAGGTGCTATTTACTTCTCTCCTGTTTTGGATTGACTTGAAGAGTTGATAAATTCAGGAAGAATGAGGTAACTAAAAAATATGTCACAAGAAAGTGTCAGTGAATGCCTAATTTATCCCATTAGGACACAGATGTAAACATGACAGCAAAACCATCAGTGTAGAAAGCTATCAACTTGTCATTGGATATTTGTCCAGAATATGTACAAATAAATTTGTCCAGATTTTAAAATGTTCTAGGAATTATTTATTTAGGGTAGTTTTACATTTGTGCTTAAGGAGTCTCCACTTAAAAAACCAACCAAACAAAGAACCAGACAAAACCAATAAACCCCTCAACCCAAACAAACAAAACACCTCAAAAAAAAAAAAAATTCTTTATAGAAGTTGCTTTCTTTGGTCCAGTTTCTTTTCAGATTTAAATAAGAAATTATTCCCCCCTTTCCTTCCCAAATTTCTACCTTCTTTTATGATTTTTTCCTGTTCTTTTCAGTTATTAGGCTGGGCTTGTGGCTTTCCTGAAGACTGCTGGAAAAAATTAAAGCTTTTTTTTTTTTCCACAGTACTCAACTTTTCAATGCTGAATTAATTGGCCAATAGCACAGTTGGAAGAGCACATTTTTCTTTGATAAAAATGCTGTTTTCCACTCAAATGCCTTACACATCAAACCAGTCAACTGCAAGGAGCACAGCAACAAACACAAGTCAGCCTGAATGCTTCACAAAACCAAGCCTGACTCTTATTTCCTGTTTTCAGACATTCATCCCGTGCCCTAGGATTCCCTGAAAACAGCACAGCTCAGAGAGCTTATCACAGCACATCCGTATGTTGTTACCTGTGAGCAATTTAATAAAAAAGATATTATAGCAACAATAAAAGGAGTCTGGAAAAAGCCAGCTAATCCCTGAACAACCTTATTTCAGTCTATTTAAAGTCCAAGAGAGACTTGAATTCCAGGACTGAGCAAAATCTGGCATAAAACAGATGTTTTCATCAAGTACTGCAGCGGCAGCAATACATGTCCCAAGCTAGTGACTACCTGGCAGGACTGGTACGTCACAAGGAGGAATCACAAGCCATAAAGAAATGATTTTCAATACTTTGTGCATTCCTTCATCAGTTACATCTGGTTATAGCTGCAATAGCTGTGGATTTTAGTGGCACTTCACCTGGATTTATCCTAGCATTGCTGCATTTGACCCTTCCTCTTCTGGAGACATCTGACTGCATGTGAATTAGGAAAATAAAAGCCACGAGCCAATATAAAAAACGTTGTCTCCGAGGCAGTGATAAGTCAATCACCTCATCAATAAAGCGTGTCCAATACTCTCAGTAATCCCAGTGATCAGTTTTGCTTATGGAAGCTGGAGATATTAAATCGAGCTCAGAGCAGGGATGACAAGTGGCAGCTGAAAGTGATGTTGACAGAGCTAAAGGAGCCCATGCTGAGAGCAACAGATGTAACACAACAGTGAGGGAACAGGGCTAAACCGAGCTGGTGGCAAGGAAAACTCAGAGGTCGGAACGAATCCCTTACTCCACTTAGCTCCATGACAAAACACTGGTGATCTTTCACTCGGTTCAGCAGTGCTGCACCTGGATAATCAGGAGGAAAAATTGGAGGGCTCAGAGGAGCCGTGGCCCAGGAGCTGCAGGTACGGAGGATGCAAGGAAAGCACTGCAAAGAGTGAATCGAGCAAGATTTCAGCTCTGAAAATCTCAGTGTCTGCTCCTTCCCTATGACAATTCTTCCCTGAGGCTGGGTTGGATGTGGCTTTGAGCAACCTGGTCTAATGGAAGGTGTCCCTGCCCATGGCAGAGGGGGTGGAACGGGATATTCTTAAGGTCCCTTCCAACCCATACCCTTCTGGGGCATCTAAAGGCATTAAAGTATCCAGAGCATAACTGAAAACCTCCTTTTTATGTTGCACTTGTGAAATAATGAGCCTGAGAAAGGAACCCCTGAAATATAAGTGGGTGTACAAGAAAGTAAGAAAATAGAAAAAATAGAAAATAAGAAAACCATCTAGATTTAAAACATCTAATCCTGCTTTAATTCATCATCTAGTTTTAAGGCTGAATTCCATCTGCCAGAATCAGGTCTCTGTTTGGTTATTGTTATTAAAACTGCAGTTACTACCTCTCATTAGTCAGGAATGTTCTTCTTGCCTCTGCTCTCATCCAGTTAATAGTTTTCTTCCCCCGAATTACATGTTTTCAAAGGTAAAAGGTTTTCTACACATTTGTACTACATAATGTGGCACTTAGAGACATGGTTTAGTGATGGACTTGGCAATGCATGACTTGACAATGCTGGCTCCCTGCTTGGACTCGATGATCTTGGAGGTCTTTTCCAACCTTAATGATCCTGTAATTTTATGATTCTATGCATCTCTCACAACAGATTATAACTCTGTTCAGACTGCAAATGCCACCGCAGAATCCTTTTTAAATAGCAACACTGGTCTGAGACATGTGAAAATCTTCCATTTCCTAAAGAAAATTTTAAAAATGCCCAAAGACAAAAACAAAGTTTTGAGGATTCAATGCCCAAAATAAAAGTGCTTTTCCCAGTGTTTATAAAGACTGAGCAGAACTTATGTTGAAGTTTCTGTCCACACTATAAGACAGTGAGAGAAAGTCCAAAAAACAACAGCAAGAAAGATCCAAGATCTAGACAATGTAATTACAAACAGAGATTGAAAGAGATGAGCGTGGTGAATCTAGAAAATTGAAGATCTGGGGTAATAGGAATAACTTCTCTGATACATGAAGCCTTGCTGCAAAAAGAAACAGAAAAACTTTTCTCCATGTCCACTGGGGATAGGTCAAGAAGCCATTGGGTTAAATTGGCTTGGATTGCTGGGAGAAGATTTAATTTAGATATGAAAAGCGACTATCTGGTATTAAGGTTTGTAAAGCACTTGTACAAACTACCTGGGAAGGCCTGGAATTTTGGCTGCCAGAAGTTTTCAAAACCAGATTGAATCACAAATCATTGATAGAAGTGAGTTTTTTGTGATGGTTGACTTGATTTGGGGATGGACCAAACAGTCTCCTGAAGCCTCTGTATTCCGTAGTGCAATCTATTCTGGACAATTCCCTCTTCAGTAGGAAGGGTCTGATCGATTAAAGCCCATAAGAAATTCAAACCCATTCTGCTTTAAAATAAACACTTTTTAAAAAATCAGTGTTGTTTTAGACCCATGTACATTTGACCCATCTTCTCCCCTCACCGAAAGTGGGTGCAAAAAGAGCACAGAAGAGATTCTTATGACCACTCTGCCAGTCTCCAGCTACTTCCAGTCCTGAGATATCCTGGCCCTGTTGTGATCCTTGCTGATTCCTTCCTCCAGCTCCCACCTGGATTTTAGCCCATAAAAATGTCCATTTATATTTTTCATGACTGACACCTGCTCCATGGAGAACCTTCTTTGTTTTATTTTAATTCCCATTACCTTCATTTAAAGACACGAGTCCTTGCACTAGCAGAAACCAAATTGTTATTCCTACCCTTTGCTTCCTGGCTTTAAAAGATTATTAATATCACTCAAGACCAGATAAGACGATGATCTCATCCCAAGGCTGCTTATTTCCTTTAAATAACTTTTGTTAAACGTATTTTTGGACATCCAAAATAATTTTCCTGAGTTATTGACACCCTTTTAACCATTAAAAAAACCCAAGAATTCTTTAAAGTGCAATTAACCAAAAGTGAAACCTTTCTACCTTCCTTCATCAAAGTTTCAGATAATTTGTCTGGTTCAGACGTCAGGTTTATAAGTTTGCAGTTCCCTGGATCTGTCCTGGATCCTCTCCAGTCTTCACATACCAGGGACACTTTAAGTGAAACATTGCACATTGTTGTTAATAATTCAGATATTTAATTTTTTATTTGTTCAAAACTCTTGGGTAAATATATCCAGCCCTGCTGTTTTGTCTGTAGTTATTCTGTCTTTTAATCCATTTTTTTTTCAGGCAGGCTCTTCTCTGAATCCTTTTAAAGCAGGTCTGGGATGTTTATCACCCCTATTTCTTCCATATTTCTTTCTTATTTCTAATATCAGTTTTACCCTCCTGTTCAACCATGCTTGCTCAGTTTTTTCTCCAACAGCAAACCAGCAGCACATCAGTGGCTTGTTTCCTACTCAACACCCTGACAGTACTGTCAACACCTGTAAGGATTTAATTTCTTTAAATTTCCTTTTAAAGTTTTATTTAAGAGCTTTTTTTCTCCCCAGTCCTGCTGCTGGATTTGAACAGAGCTTTGGTGGATGTCCAGCCCCTTTGGTCCCATTGGAATGTTGATGCAAGGTACATTGAGGAATTTGCTGCAGAATGCAGAGATGAGGATGATGAGATTTTGAGCTAGATTTTTATAACATATCTTCTCCTGGAATCAGTCACCAGCTGCTGCTTCAGACTCAGATGTGACCTTTGCTCAGTCTCCATGGAGGGAGCTGCAATCACCCAGGATGCTGGTGGATGAGAAGCCATGTCCTGGGCTGCAGCAGAAGTGTGGCTGGCACGTCAACAGTCGGGATTCTGCCCCTCTACCCCACTCTGGTGAGACCCTTCTGTTTCCAGCTCTTGGGACCCTGAGATAAGAAGGATGTGGACCTATTGGAATGAGTCCAGAGGAGGACATGAAGATGCCCAGAAAACTGGAGCATCTCTGCTGTAGAGACAGGTTAGGGGGGTTGGGATTGTTTAGCCCAGCTGAGCAAAGAAACCTCTGGTGAGACCTTAGAGCCCTTTCCTGTAACTAAAGGGAGCTCACAGGAAAGATTTTATACCACGGTCTTATTACCATAGAATCTTTTAAACTAAAAGATGAGACATTTACACTGGATTTTTGAAAGAAATTCTTCCCATGAAAGTGGTGAGGCCCTGGCACAGGTTGCCCAGAGAAGCTGTAGCTGCCTCATCCCTGGAAGTGTCCTAGGCCAGATTGGATGGGGCTTGGACCAGCCTGGAATAGTAGAAGACAGTCCCTGCCCATGGCAAAGTGTTGAATGAGATGATCTTTAATGTCCCTCACTACCCAACCCATTCTATGATTTTATGATTCCACTTTTTGCCATTCCTACCTTTTTTAGTTTTTGACATCAGTCAATACCACTGTATATGTCTGTAGGAAGATCTGTTGGCTCAAAGGTGTGTTGTTCTATCTTGGCCTGGAGTTTCAGTTCATAATGATTCTTGTTGATGTGTTTTCCTCTCTCCTGCCAGCATCTGGCTTATTTGATACAATGTCCCTTTGGTTGTTTTCCCTTCACCAAGTTTCTGATCTGTGTGTTTCCATCTCCTCATTCAGGCTCAGAAAGGCCAGTTCCATTGCCTGCATTTCTGAGGTTTCCAGCATTTACATAGTAAAACACCTACTGCCACATTAGCTCCTGTCTTGACAACCTTTTCAAATGTCAGACGTTTTGTTTTCCATTTTCTGCTTGAGTATTTACTTCCCATGACCTATTCTTTATTGAGAGGTACCTCAGTTTGTGTCTTCATCTTTAGAAATGTCATCCCAAACCATATGCTCTGGTTTGGCTTCCCTCACTCCCCACTCTAAAAGCTCCCTCCCAGCCTCCCTGATTTTAAGTGACCATGCCTCAGGTGAACTCTGTCTCTCCTGTACTAGATTTTGACACTCTAGACATGTCATATGAGTCTGAAATTTTCTTACATTCCTTCTCTGCCTGTCCACCAGTCTCTCTGCACCTGCAGGAGATAATGAAGCACTTCATAGAACATCACCTTCCTTTTGGTTTCTATTTTTTGCTTCCACACACAGGACTCCCTTACGTGTTTCATTGATGCCCACTTGGGCTGTGGCCACAGGCTGCTCATCATATATCTCTTCTAATCTTCCATCTACCTCTATGTCTTCTAACAATAAATGGCATCATCTTACATTTCTTAATACCTTTAATAGATGGTAAGTGCTTTTCTGATGGATCCTCCAAGCATCTTAATTTTGCTGTCCTCTTGCAAATGGTCTTAATATCTTATTGCTAGGGATCTCTGTATGATTTCTCTGGAGGAAGTGGAGAAAAAATATTGTATGGTAGTGAAACAAGAACCTTTCAATGTGATTTCAACTTTGTAATGACCTGGAAAAGAGACAAGGTAAGGGAGATTTGAGGATATCCCACTGCAAAGCCCAAGAACATATGCTTTAATTAAATTTAGCAGCTCCTCCCCTCCCATCTGAATGGCTGGCAGATAGTCTGTGATCAGGAAAATATGCTTTCCTTTGCCCTTATTTATGTTGCTAAAATTCCTCCAAAATTTTCTCAGTGTCGTGACTGCATATAGCAATAGTGGGAGCAACAAATCAGACAACAAGATATCACCCAGACCCACATAAAGCACTTTGGCTAGCAAGGTGATAGTAGTACAGGTTGCCAATACTGATTGGATCTCTGGTTGCTTTCTAGCAGTGGAAATGAGGTCCAAATTAAGAAATTTTAGCATTTAGGTCTTGTTCCATGAAGAAGGTTGGGATGGTTACTCTGCAAAACTGTCTGAGAAAAGATTTCTTAGGGTTTTTTTAGGCACCTCTCTTCATAAATGACAATGCTTTTCCTATTAGAATTGTGTAATGTTTAATGTTGGAAAGAACTGTGACATCTCATCCTTAAAGGAAAGGGAGCACTCAGTGTTTGCAGATGCTCAGGAACAGCAATAGTCAGACAAAGTTTACAAAGTTTTATAGGTAAATTGCACTCTTGGTGTGGAAATTGATATAAGTCACTACCTGACCTCCTGTGTAAACACTGACTGTAGGTTCTGGGTAAATGGGTAGGGAGTGAGGGAGTGAGGAAGGGAGTGAGGAAGGGAGGGTGTGAGGAAGGGAGTGAGGAAGGGAGCGAGGGAGGGAGGCAGGAAGGAAGGCAGGAAGGCAGGCAGGATGGAAGGCAGGCAGGCAGGCAGGCAGGAAGGAAGGAAGGAAGGAAGGAAGGAAGGAAGGAAGGAAGGAAGGAAGGAAG